>SNQJ01S0001331.1:272350-305395 GCA_010110895.2 Picea sitchensis
CATTGGAAATCATGATTTGACAGTTGTTGACTACATGTATATAGCAATGGATTTCTTGGGTAATACGATGATGAATAAAATTATGAGTGTTGCCACTGTCAATTAAGATGATGACCTTTTGATTCTTAATGTAGCCAATGAGATTGAGAGTTTGGGGAGTAGAGAAGCCAATGAGAGCATTCAATGAAATGATCGGTTCTACTTATGGTTGGTTAGAGGGCAGAGTAATATCAATTGGCTCGGGTAACTCTGCCACAGGGGTGGGGGGGTCTCGAGCTCTTGTTTAGAAACATACTTAGATATGGCCATAAACAACTTTTGTTCCTTACACTTGTGCCTCGAAAAATATTTGTCATCACAAGCATAACAAAGGCCTTGAGTTGGCATTCCGCAATTTCAGCTCGGGTTAATTTTTGGATCTTGAGGGGAGTGGGAGGAGGGGTAAGATTGGTAGGTCAAGTGCGAGAAACAAAGGAAGGTTTGTGGGTATGAGCAGAGACAATTTTTGGGGATTTTGTAGCATGTTGAGTAGCTTCCAACCAAGTGTGAGGGAGAGCCATGAGGACCTGTGCTCGAATTTCATCTTTGAGGCCACTGATAAAACATTCGCGGAAGAGGGCATCAGACATGTCCTCCGTTCTAAAATCCAAGTGTTCAAAGGCAGACATAAAGTCTTCCACTATGCCAGATTTCTTTAACTTGGTCCAAGGACCAAGATAGTGGATGTCAGTGTCAAAGTTGTCATACAACTCTGCCACAAACTGAGTCCAAGCAACATACCCCTGGCGTGTCTTTCTATGCCATTTCCACCATTTCCAACATTCCAGATCCAAATAGAGGACACCATAACGAAGTTTGGCTAGATCATCAGTAATGCCATGCAAGGAGAAATAATGTTCCATTTGAGTGACTCAACTAGTGGGATTTGATCCATCAAATTTGTTCACTTCAACTCGGGGAAGACGGGGGTCACGAGGAAGGGAATTAGAATGAAGGGCCATATTATGGGAAGATTTCTCACCTTCAGAGTGGGAAGGTTGTTTAGGGGAGGGAGAACCAAGGGAATATTTCAACCACTGGATGAGGGAGGACAATTCACCCTTAACATCTACTAATTCGCCTATAACTTTGGCCTTGAAGGTGTCCAAGTGGGAATTGTTGGAAGCAATTTCAAAGGTTAGTCTTTGGATGTCTACCTTGTGCTGTTTGGATTCATCTTGTAGGTGAGGGAATTCTTGGTTGTGAGTGTTGTCCATGGGTGAAGGAGGGGAACAAAAGAGGGGATGTGGGACCACGAAAAAAATAGTGAAAAATGATATATATTATTGTGTTCAATGTGAAAAGAGGAATGCAATGATATAGGTGGAAAATAAGGGTGTCGGGTCCACAGAAAAAAAGGTTGAAAATGATAGGTACCACTACGATCAGGGTGAAGAGAAGGATCCAATCGGATGGGTCTCAAATAATGGGGCGGGCAGGACCCAAACTCTTTTTCTTTCTTATTTTTTTTACTCCTGCAGAGTTATACTCCGATCTGAATAATACTGCAATGATGAAATGGCTAAATGCTTAACAGGAAGAAATTTGTATGAATTTCACAACCAGAATGCAGGAGGTACAATTGCACGACAATAGATCTTGTTCGTTATGTTTTTGTTTCTATCCCAAGGGTTAGGGTATTAAGGGTTTCTACAAACAAGGTTTTGCCCTGTGCTATAGCTCTCTGATATACGTGCGGGGTCCAACAGTAGTACTCAACCCAATATCTTAGGGCACTAACTAAGGAGGCTAGACCGTGCCCTTGGTCGTACTACCTGACTACCCAGGTACTAGAGAGTATCTTCCCAAGTGTTGTTATCGGTGGCACTTTAGCAGTCATGCAATTGATCGGTTTATCTACGAAGAGCTTTAGAATATCTAGACCAATCTGTATACATGTGTTTTCTGATGCGCTACCACTCGAAGGGGTACCAACATGGGTTATAAGGGTGGCCAACAATGTGCACTTAAGTACCACTTGTAGTTCTTGCGTGTATGCTTCCTCGACTACAGATTTGTGCATTGAACGACATATCTCTGTAGCTTTAAGATGTTGGAATACGTCTCTACCCAGAAAAAAAAATTGCCCACAATTTCTACCAAGAAAGGTTCTCTGATACCATTTGTTAGGTACCAGATATATTATAATAGCATAAGCAAAAATATTGCAGTGAATAACAGTGGATTCAACAATAGAAAATATAAATTTAGCAGAGAATAACAACAGACCAACAAAATAGATGGATCCACAACACTAAAATAATACCTTTATTGTTAGAAAACAATGTTCACTTGCCTCTTTGAGGGGGCAACCTCCAACAGAGCATAGCTCTATTACATTAACTCTCAAGACAAGATCCTCTCATACCTTCTACTCTTATTTATACTAATTCTATTTTCTAAAGAACATTCTAGAGGAAGATCTTTCTAGAAGCGAAAGCTTCTATTAGGTCTTCTTACATTGACTTGTTCATATTTGTTAAATAGGCCTTCTTAACTAGTATCGACCTTTATTACATGGAAATATATTATTCTACCTACATGAGCATATAGGGGATTAGGTCCCTAATAAGAGCTCATGGACACTTTTTTATAGGGAAGGTTTTCCAGTGGATGATGAGACGATAGTTAAAAAATGTGAAACAAAAAAGGAACATCATCCACCCTCTGCAAAAGAAGTGGTTGAATAAAAGGTCCATGAAGAAAGCTACCAAGAAAAAGAAGGTTGCAGTGAAGTGCAACATGTTGAGAATCGAGATGAGACATTGATATCCATTCTCTCACTTGATGAAGTTAAAGTTGTCCACCCTTGCTTTCCTCCTGCACATGAAGACGTGATTAGTCTCAATGATACATATGTTTTTGTGGAGGACCTCTCTGACATGGTTGATCACCGCATTGATGATTTCATATATATTGGGAGGCGTAGATGGGATTTGAGTTGTTTCAATTTTTACGGAGATCCCATTTACGACATGGAAAGTAGTTTTCAGATGAAAAATGATGACATGTTACTCTCAAATGATCCAATTATTCAACAACTTGTCGATGATATGGTTGCAGATAGTTTTCATCCACTCAAGGATGGCTTGTTATAGGGTACTCATGATGAGTTTTCAGTCATGCCTTAGGAGTTGAGATGCATATCTTTTTTATCATTCAGATTGGTTATATGAGGAAGATCTTCCGCCATCCTTGCATTCAATTTTTTATGGACTTGAGACCCTGGTCAACCCAGAACAATCGAAGACTCACACTACCGAGCCTCAGTTTTTTCGTCCTAGGATTTTTGCAGCAATTTGTTGATGAAGAGGCAACGATTTTTTAGTAGCAAGAATATTTCTTTCTTTGAACATGAGGTTGTCCCTTACCTCTTATCTTCTTGTTTGGGAATCCATGTAGTTTTCTTCCGATCTCTCATCTCCTCTCAGTCTTTAGGAAGCATTGATCATGTTAGTGAGGAAGAAGATGAGATATAGTCTATATATGGTAGCCCTATGTTAGAATATAGAAGATTGTGCTCGTTTAACCATTGATGATACCCTCGTCACCCAACCACAGGCCGAAGCCACCCTCCGAGCACCTTGACCTTGACTGAGAAGAGAATCCTGGTAGCAATCGATAGCCAAGAGAGGCTAAATGCACCATGCAAGAAAATAGAAACTAAACTGAACAGATGATCCCTCCCAGAAGCTAGCACACCACTTTCCATCTCTCCCAGAAAACTTGTGCACAGAACTGTTGCTGCCTGCAACTACCTGCGCAGATTTAGCTCTCACTGCAACTGCTGAGATATGACATAATGAAACTGGCGCCCTGTATTTATAGTGGACTGGCCAGTCTAACTGGGGCCGACTTCTCCTTCCGGGCATCAATAAATTCAATTTAAATATATTTGTTCAGTCGACAACTTGTCTAGGGTTTGCTTTAATTCTTTGCTTCCTTCCGGAGGATTCTAGTCCCTTCATAGGTCACAATAGAGGTTCATACCTCCCGAAGCTACCATAATATTAACACTCCCTCCTAGCTAGGGAGGTATGGTCTTGAGCACAACAAACCATTCAACTGGTAGCACCACGAGCACCTGTCATTATTATCCGACTGGATAATCTCCTATGACAACTGGTACAATATCAATTAATAGAGCACACTTGTGTCTATTCCAGTAGTACACAACTACTCAGACTTGTGAAACACAATCACAACAGTAGCATATCTACTGTCATTCATTCTTCATAACAAATATCTGATAGCAGCCTGCATGGAAACAATGTTATGACAAGAACTTAATCATCTGGACCAATCTTTCACTCACGTCTATGAGATCTGAAAGAATGTCTGCCCTCAGTATAGATCATCAATAATAATCATCTGGGTCAATCTTTCACTCACATCTGTGAGGTCTGAAAGAATGTCTGCCCTCAATATAGAATATCAATAATAATCATCTGTGCCAATCTTTCACTCACATTTGTGAGGTCTGAAAGAATGTCTGCCCTCAATATAGAATATCAATAATGGGCCATTTGCCCCATTCTTCTCAACCAAGGAAGAAGGACTATTTTTTATTTCTGAACCTGGACCATTTCCCACTCTGGGCCATTCTTCCGACACTAAACAAAGTGTAACCTGGAGAGAATGAGTCTGCCCTCGAGAAATGTTTGGACCATTCCTTACCCTGGGCCATTCCTCCGACACTAAACAAAGTGTAACCTGGAGTGAATGAGTCTTCCCTAAGGAATGACTATCCTGGACTATTCCCCACCCTGAGCCATTCTTCTAACACTAAACAAAGTGTAACCTGGAGAGAGCGAGTCTACCCTCGAGGAATAATTGTCCCTGATTGCTGAGCCTGGACTACTCCTCACCCTGGGCCATTTTTCCGACACTAAACAAAGTGTAACGTGAAGAGAATGAGTCTACCCTCGAGAAATAATTGTCCGGACCATTCCCCACCCTGGGCCATTCCTTCGACACTAAAGTGTAACCTGGAGAGAATGTATAACCCTCGAGGAATGTTTGTCCTGCATCAACCTCCAAAACGAACGATTCTTCGAAACTACTCACAACTGTGAACTTCAAAAGAATGACTGCCCGGTGAGGCGGACCATTCTACTTGACCACTACTCAGAGTGACTGCCAAGAAGAATGATTGTCCTAGACCACTCCCCATAATGGGAAGTCGTTGTCTATAATACATCAACAATTAGTCTACCTCCCATGTTAACTACAATGGGAAGTCATTGTTCGTCAGAAATCTCAACCCACTTTCCGAACAGGAAAGCATCTGCCCAATCTGGACTATTACAAAGATAAATAATATTTTCAATGCTCCCTCCTAACTGGAGAGTTATCATAAAATAAATGTTTTTCAAGAATATTTTTGCGTACCTTCTCTATCCTGAAGAATCTTCCCTTTCAGCTAAGGGAGTTATTTCCACGATCCCCATCTTCTCTTGGAAATATGCAAACTTGATTCTGGAAAGAGGTTTTGTCAGGATGTCTGTTGTCTGCTCATCAGTGGGTACATACTCGAGCTTTACCTCTCCTTCTTGGACTTTATCTCGGATAAAGTAGTATTTGATCTCAATGTGCTTCGATCTTTCATGAAACACTGGATGCTCGGATAATCTTATACAACTCTGATTATCACAATATATTGTGGTCGATTCTAGATTCTGATCAAATAAATCGGATATTAACTTCCTTAGCCATACTGCTTATGTGCATGCTGCACAAGATGCCATATACTCTGCTTCTGTTGTACTGAGTGCGACAGAATTCTGCTTCTTGCTGCTCCAAGATATCATAGCGGAGCCCAAGCTGAAACACATACCTAACTACTCTTTATGTCTTCTGCACTTCCTGCCCAATCAGAGTCTGTGAATCCATGAAGTTGGACATCATTGGATGTGGTATATTTTAAGCCATAGTTTATTGTTCCATGAATATATCTTAGGACATGCTTTGTAGCTATCCAATGCTCTTGTCTAGGTTCCACCTGGAACTGACTTAATGTATTTACAGCAAAGAAAATATCTAGTCGAGTATTTACCAAATACATCAATGATCCAATTAGCTACCGATATAGAGATGGATCTACTGGATCGGAATCTGGGACTTTTACTTTTCTTATATCCGCATTCATAGGAGTGTCCATGGACTTACAGTCCATCATTCCAAACTTCTGAAGGATCTTTATTGTGTATTTTCCTTGTCCAATGAATACTTCACCACGCTTCTACCATACTTCTAGTCCCAAGTAATAGTGCATGAGACCTAGATCTTTCATATCAAATTCAGAGGCTAAATCCTTCTTGCACTGGATGATTAGAGATTCTTCACCTATTATGAATAGATCATCANATTTAGATATGAGAGTCTAGCTTGATCTCCCGTCATGTGCCTGGAAGCTCCACTGTCGATTATCCACATATCGTCTTCAATTGTCCCGGTAAGTGCTGAGTAATGTAAGAGACTGATTGTTTCGCACATGTCTTTGATTGACTGATAACTGGTCATGCCTTGATCCAAAACTTCAACTTTGTCATTACTTTCTTCTGAGAGAGTCAATAGGTGCGCTGAGTTAGGGCGCATATTAATATCTTCTCCTTGAGAAAGATGCTTCGTCACAAGGTGTCGGATCTGAGAATTAGGGTTTCTGCAACTGCTACTGCTAGTAACCCTAGCTGCAGTTCTTTGGAAGTTGCTCGTGCTAGTGACTCTAGCGGTAGTTCCTCAATGAGCTCAATACCTAGCGGTTATGTTTCCTTCCAGCGTTTTAGGCTGACTGAAGGGGGTGTGGACCCATAACTTGTTAGAATATAGAGGATTGTGCTTGTTTAACCATTGACGATACCCTCGTCACCCAACCACAGGCCGAAGCCACCATTCGAGCACCTTGACCTTGACCGAGAAGAGAATCCTGGTAGCAATCGATAGCCAAGAGAGGCTAAATGCACCAAGCAAGAAAATAGAAACTAAACTGAACAAATGATCCCACCCAGAAGCTAACGCACCACTTTCCAGCTCTCCCATAAAACTTGCGCACAAAATTGCAACTGCCTGCGCAGATTTAGCTCTCACTGCAACTGCTGAGATATGAAATAATGAAACTGGCACCCTGTATTTATAGTGGATTGGCCAATCTAACTGGGGCCGACTTCTCCTTCTGGGCATCAATAAATTCAATTTAAATATATTTTCTCAGCCGACAACTTGTCTAGGGTTTCCTTTAATTCTTTGCTTCCTTCCGGATGATTCTAGTCTCGTCATAGGTCACAATAGAGGTTCATACCTCCCGAAGCTACCATAATATTAACACCCTATTTAGAGATGGGTGGATCAAGCTTGTGGCCTTTCTTTCCAGCAAGATTGTCTCCCTCCCACCCACCTCCATAAGTTGCTTTCTATGATTGATTATATGCTTTTCATATTCATGATTATTATGTGCTTAGCTTGTCGTTGATATTTTTATAATTAAGCACGGGGGGAAGCACTTGGGTGAGATGCTAAAAAGGTGGTTGCATAGGTTGTACGATTTCACCTAACATCCAATGAGACCTGATCTCTATGGGCCTTGGGCCCCAGGTAAGTAGATAGGTCATTTGGTTTCTTGCATTTGCATTTGCTTGTTCATGGTAGTTTAGTTACATTTATTTATATTGGCATGTTCACATTTCCTTTACATATTGCTTTATTTGCATTCATGTATAGTTTCTTTACTACATTTGCTTAAATCATGTTACATGTTAGTTAGAAATTTTCGAAAAGATGTAATTTTTTTTAATGCATAATTGAATTTTTGATCATATGAATAAAGGGGTGAGTGCGCCACCCTCAATATTCTGACATGTTTGTTTAAGTGTGTGTAGGCACATATATTACGAGGAGATGCTGAGGTCCTCATGCACTCTACGACGAGCACATGTATCGAAGTAGGAGCCAAATGTTACACCCCCCCCCCCCCCCCCCCCATTTCTAGTGGTAACTAAGGAGATGTTGTCTCAAGGTCTGCAGGTTGTAGACATGGAGTGTCGAGAGCCCGATGAATAGACATATCCCCTCTTCTTACTCCACATCACCATTGATTGATAATAGTAGCGTCCACCACGCCAGCTTGGATTAGAGAGGACAAAAGGTCTTGCTTCATGAGGTAAAAAGTCTGGTCTCGTGGTAAGTGTCATTTTAATAATTGAATCATTTGAACATGTTGCTAAGGGTCCTTTCTTGATTTTGAAATAGTTTGCTTGGAAATTATGCCTTTTGCCACATTTCACCCTGGTGGTTAACATGTTGTCCTCGTAAGTGGGTTGCCCTCAGGAAAGCGACTGCTACTAGGGGGTCTCCTTGAAGGGTATTGTACCATTCCCGCACATACTTATCACTTTCCATACTTCTTCCCTCTCATTTCCTCATCTTTTAGGTTTTCAGACATATTGACCCAAGAAGGGCTTGTACCTCATTTCATGGGAAGAAGGGGCTAAAGGCCTAGAGGGTTAGCTAGAAAAGATAAAAGCCAATTAATTATCCTCCAGATGCTCGCCTAAGGTCCCGAGAGCAATGAAATGCTTCTCCATAAAATTCAAGGACCTGTAAAATAAAACACATAACTAATAAATGTCTTGCTTGTTGAGGGAATGTATTTGTGGTGTCTTTTACTTTCCTTGCACATGGCACTCAATGTGTTCCTAGATTCAAGTGGAATTGTGATACTCTTTACTTTCCCTTTCATGTAGTACTCAATGTTTGGAATTTAATTAATTAATGGCAGATTAAGGGCTTGGAAAAAGGTTGCATTGAAAATGAGGATGCAACACACCCTCTACAAAGGCACCTAAAAATGAGACAATATGAGCCTTTGTATGTCAAGAAACCCCATGCCCAAAAGTCACACCCCCATCCACCTCTTACTCTTGTACATGATTTAGAGAAGGTCTTCTTGGGAAACACTCCTTGACTTGGGGAATGATCTACCCAATAGGGCACCATGATAACCCTCCTGTACTTAAATTTGACAAGTTGTACAAGGTCTTTTAGCATTTGTTTATTTTAAAAAGGGGGGATTTGATGCACATGTTTGGGTGGTTCTTTTATTAAATATGGCTTACTTGGCATGATACTTGTGACTTGTGGACCCTTGGAGGGCGTACTTGTTTGTCTTTGCAGGTCCCTGCCAGGTGAAAGCTTGTTCATGGAGGCACAAGGTTGCTTGGAACTTCATAGGGGCATGAAGCCCACAGGTTGGATGATGTTCCCCCTCTCATTGGACACTTGGGAGGATGAACGTTGCCATTGGAGGCACTTGTACACCATGAGCTGATCACATTGTGGCCCCTTGCACCTCAATGTTGGCCTTTGGAGGCCTAAAACGTCACCTTCTATGCCCTAGACGTCACATGGATGCTAGGGTTGTTGATGGGGTTTTGTGGTTTGATGGTGGTGTGATGTGGATTGATGGAGAGAGAGAGAGAGAGAGAGAGAGAGAGATGGCATGCACTAGAGCACTTGATGGCAAGGTAGATGGCCTTTGGAGGCCCAACGATCTTCATCATGAGGCACAACGATCTTCATCATGAGGCAAAATGTCTCATTTTGTAGGCCTATGTCACCCTTCTAGGGCATGTCATCACCCCTAAAGGGGGAATTACTTTATGTTTATTGTATTTGAAAGTTGTAAAGACAAATTTATGAGGTCGACCTCCTCAAATTGTAAAAGTAGACAAACTTGTGTGGACAAATTGTTTAGAGTGATCTCGTATAAATAAAGATCACTCTCATTTCATTTTATCATAACTCTGACTTGAGAATTACATACTATTGGGCTGAAATTTTTGACCTACTTGGGCAATTCACTCTGTCTCTCTCTTGATGCTTTATGGATGCTTTTACTTGTCTATTGGAGGAAGAAGATAGGCACTATCTCTTGATGTTTGTCTCTTTGCAATTGTGATGGAATATTCTTGATAAATAGGGGTTTTTCATGCTATCTCTTGGAATTGGTAAGGAATTTTTGCATAAGTGTGTTGTTTTTTCTTGTTTGAAGGTTAATTTGTCTATATCATTGGAGGAGTATAAGGGCATACACCCTCCATCAAGATCCATCTTGGTGTCATTGAAATTTTTTATTTTGCAAAGGTTGCTACAAGGAGTAAAAGGGCTTACACCCTTGTAGATTTACCTTGCTAGGGATTATTTGCTCTAGGGAGTAAAAGGGATTACACCCCTAAAGAAGTAATAAAACCTAGCTTATATAGAAGAGACTCCATAACCCCAATTGATAAGGCACTAATCTACTTACATTGGAGATTGTATATTCATGCATTGTATATTGGAGATTTCTTGTGCCCTAAGGGCATCCTAATTAGCCAAGTGAGTCTCATTTATGTTATAGATTTATGCTACAGCCAATAGGGCTGCAGCAAACTCATCTTTTTCTCTTGGTTTACTCACTAATCTACCACTAAATTAGACTTGCAAGCTCCCATAATTAATCTACTAGTTGCTAGTTATCTTTTGGGTGGATTGCTTGTTAATTTTGGTGGCTAGAATTTGCTGTTGTAGCAAATTGTTTGCTACAACCATAAGGTTGTTACAAATATTTCTGATGACACTAATTAACAACCCCGTAATCACCATCAAACTCATGTTTTAATCATTGGAAGTTTAACTAGTCATTGCTAGCTTTGTTTCAAACATCTTGCACTCGATTTTGGTGGTTAAATTTGCAGCTCTTATTATCATTTGTTTCTGATACACACACACACACACACACACACACACACACACACACACACACACACACACTGTTGCAATTTGGGACAACAAGGTTTCTTGTTGAGTCCCCTTTGGTTTTGAGGCATCTATTGCTATATATTGTCTTGTTCTGGGCATGGCTAACATTGTTTTGCATATACATCATCTTTGGCAACCAATTATCCTCTCACGAGACCCTTTCCCAATCTTCATTTCACCTTGTCTTGTAGGAGCACCTCTCATATCCTTTCACTTTCCATCTCAATCCCCCTAAGGTCACCCGAGATTCCCCCTTGTGGTGATTTCATCATCACTAAAGTGAGGGGAGTGTTTATCTAAGGTGAGAATGAGTAAATATTCTCATCGTTGTCACACCTTTGTGGTTTGGGTTGGGATTTTCCCAAGCTACATTCTGTGCTATATTAAAAACCATGAAAAACAAGTTCATAATTATATTATAAGAATAAATAGATTCTTATACTACAAAAGGAGGTTATGTATTATAGGTATTCAATACCTAAATGATGCAATATTGAAAAACTCTCATGATATTCCTATAAGAAGACTCTTCGACTTTCCTGAAATATACTTACCCAATCCAAAGTTAATATTAAAGTCACTTCAAGTATTGAAGGCAAGAACCAAGGGGAGGTGATCTTTATGCATTTAAGTATATATAAATTAATAATTAGAGAAATATAGATTTTGTCATTATTTTAATAAAAGTAAGGTGTATTTTACAATTCAATATGGATAAGACGTGTTACAAATGCATCACTTATGAATTAAAATACAAAAAAGTTGACATCCATAATATTAAAAATAAAAAACAAAATAATATAAAACTTACATTTATATACAATAACAAATAAACTAATTCAGATTCATCATAACTTGGATTTTTTAAGCATCAAGAAGTTTGTGTCTTGGTTTATTTTTTATTCTTCTCGAAGTTAAATATATCAGGGTTTAAGATGGATCTACATTGGTATAAAACAGTTATGTGTAGAACATTGTAATCCATGATTATTAGATTACAGTCAAAACGATAATGAAACATGAAAAAATTGATGATAATTAACTAATAAACTATGTATTTTGACTAATGTCAAATAATAACACTCTACAAAAGCGAGCAATTATGTATAATGACATTGTTTGAAAGAGAGATGAGATTTCATGTGGAGTGGTTCAAGATGTTCAATAAATGTTTAACAGAGAATGCAATGCACACCTTTAATGTTTTTCAATAGACTTAGTAGCAAACATTTGATTTGTTATGTTATTGAGTAAAGCTCCTTGATGTGAAGGAGAAATGCCCTGTTATATTATTGAGTAAAGCCTCTTGATGTAAAGGAGAAATACCTTGAGACATGAATAGTCTCGTTGTTTCTTATATTTGGAAAATAAAAAATACTAGAAATTTTCTTTGGTTCACATGACAATATGAATGAAATCTCGAATTTAAACTAATCTATTAATAAAATCATTGTTTCCATATTCAAATCTCTTGCCTTGTTATTTACACCACACGAGTGATTTGTATCATATCAATGGTTATTTGTACTGCATCAATAAAAATGGATGCACATATGAAAAAGTATTCTTAAATTTAAACTTATTCAAAATCACCAATGGCTATTACAACATATTGACCTTTTTTACACATTTAATAAATGAAATATGTCACATAATGCAATACTAATGATTATTATTTATACAATTTTAAATGGAAAAAAGTGTGCACACATGTGTGTATATGCATACACATATGTATATATGCATACACATATGTATATATTTATGTTATATTTTTCTTATGGATATAGAATGTCCACCTATAGTAGGACGCCAATGGTCTTCATGCTAATGATGATTACTTGAAAGATCTTTTCCACAATGTTTATTCTAGAAAGTATCTTTTCTTAATCTTATAAGGTTGTTGCATCCACTTTCTTTAATGACACTTGTCAAGATCTACTTTATTGTTTTTGAGATCGTATCTTGAAACTATGTGATTTTGGTGTGTAAGTTTTCATAGATAGATATATTGTATGTGCATGTTTTGGTTAAACTATGTAGAATAGCGGTAAGAAAAAGGACATAGAGAACAATAATACTATTTTTTTCTTTCTTAGTATTAGTCTACCTCCTTTGATGATGGGCTGAAGTGTTCACCCAAAACATCATGATGGAAATCTTTTACATTTCACCAAAACAAGCACATACAATTTTGTGTTTTTTTGTCATTCTTTCTGTTGTTTTACCATCCCTATTGATGAGTGAAGTGTTCCTCAAGACATCAAGATTGAAACATGTTATGCAATTCCACTTAAACAAGTACTACAACTCTATGTTTGTTTTGATTAAGTGCATGCCGAAGCCTACTTGGATTCCATATCTAGTTCCTCCAAGCCCTACTAGCATTTGCTTGCTTCCATGTTTAACTCCTTCAAGCCCTGTTAGCATATGCTTGACATTACTTGGCTTCCATGTTTAACTCTTTCAAGCCCTATTAACATATGTTTGACTTTCACATTTATCTCACTTTTAAAATTTGAGGTTTTTCCAATTGAGAAAAAACAAGTCACTTCCCTTCATATGGAGAATAAAACCTTTGTCTCTAGTATGACAATCACTCCCACTTAGCACAAGACCATCTACGATGGAGTCACTTGAAGATTGACGTACCACATTATTTTATAAGCATTAAAGGGGACAAACATTTGGCTATACAAAGGTTGTAGTTGGTTAACTCAGACATTGGACAATAAGATGTGATGGTAACATGTGCATTTACATGACATGTCAAGGGAGTAGGATACATTGTAGTAGCAATATGATTTCAATTAAAGATTATTTTATTTATTTCATTTTTTTTTTAAGTTGAAAGGTTTTTATCTTATCAAAGTTTTTAAATTCGTACTTAGTAATAAAATGATTACTTTTTTTTATTAATAACAAGTTGGTTTTAATTTCTCAATATTTAACAAATAAACTTCTTTTGAATATTTTGAATATGTGAGAGACTTTCACAATTCAATATTATGAAATATATATTTTTAGATTAATTTTGTGGATTACCTAATATTCAATCCATTCATTATGACACATCTCCTTTAAGTCATTCATTAAATGACAAATTGTTAATATGTTTGAATAATCGACTTTGCACTCATTGGATTAAGTAATGCGAGTGAAACATGAGATTGAAACTAGTGAAATGAATTGCATAATGTCAATAATCACCTTCAATATTTACACTCAATAACTAGGCCTTCCTGGAAAGGTGGCCCATACAAAGTTTGGCTAAAGTGTACTCAACCATGAAACTTTTCTCCATACTCATTCCCACTTAACTTGCTACCCCATTTTACAACCTTAACAATTATTGCATCTCGTGACCCATTCATCAAGATCCCTCCCATTTAAGGATGTGAGGTTTTATGCAGTGCAACATTACACTATATCATTTTTTGGAATTAACAATGAGGTACATGACATCAATCATCATATTTGAGACTTGCATTTGGTAAAGGACTTCTTAAGAAGGTCACCCATATAAGTATGACTTTAGCTCAAATGTGCTTATCCATAAAGTGTTTCTTCACAATTAAATCCACTGAACTTGCTAAACACATCTGCAAAATCTTAACTTCCTTTAATTTAGAAGTTTAAGAAGTATCTATTTTACCAAAAAAAAAAGCTTATATACTCTACCATAAAATGTAAGATAATAAAATTCAAATCACCCCTATTTTCCATCATTTTTATGTAAAGATTTCTCTATAAATCCGATAACAAAAATGTCCAAATAAAAATTTACATTCTAATCCTCTTCAATCTAATCTTCTTCATATTACAATTTAAAGAATTAGTTAACGATTTAAATTTACCCATATCATTCAAATTACAATACGAACACCAAACTTACAAAAATACATATATATATATATTGGAAATTTCAACAAAAATCACAACATAAGTGCCGTATATCAGCTTGATACCAAAGTTATCTCAACTACTTCACGAATAAGACAAAGCCTTCTTGACAATAGCCAACCAGCGTTCCCTCACTCATAGATACACAACACTAATTTTTGAACTTATTCCATAAATTGCAGCTTATCTTCTTAGATACGAATTTAAGGAAACTGAAAGTAAGGCAAGTATTTGAACACCCGGGAAATGGGTTGTGTCGTAAAGGTAAAGATTGGAAGAAGAGAAAGACAAGCGCAAGGATAAGGTCCCCAATGGCGCTTCTCTTTCTACCAGTCTCATCGTCACCTCCCTGGGGCGGCAGGGCTACTACAGCTTTTATAAGGTAAGCTAATTTTCCTTTTAAGTTCTCTCGCATTCCTGGGCAAGCATGGGACCTTCCAAAAATTTTCCTACTCGTTCCGTCTCGATCTTTTTCTGAACTGGGTATTAGACTAGAAATTATTGAATGAACCTTGAACTGAAACAATGAAATCTCAAGCCATACAATGAATGCTGTTGAACATAACTGGAAGGAAGAGTCGCATTGCTTAAACAATGATGTCTAAGTAGTAAGAAGTCTTCATACACTATTTACAAGTCTAGCTGCAGTATACGACTCCTCAATACTCTAATCCCCATAAATGTCATCTGAAACAATGCATTGATCTCCTCCTTGGTTGGGTGGAGATTAAGGAACTACAAGAGAATCAAAAGTGCAGTGGGCGGTTAGCAGAGATGCTCATGTCCCAGGAAAGCGGTCCAATCTTTCAATGCTAATGGCATCTCTCTATCCTAACCACACTCCAGGGGATCAAAAAACTAGATTAGTTTATCTGTCTCCTTGTGAATCCAAGTCATCCATGCAACATAGATGTGATTCTGAAAGTTGTCCATGACAAAAGAGACCATGTCTCAAATTCTATAAAACAATCCTTTGAGAAGTTTTTTTTTTTTGGAGAAGTGCATTCTATATCACTTCATGGACCAAATTGTTACATCATGGGACAAAAAGAGTTAAAGCAGTCTAACAACAAAGTTACAAGAAAATTTCCTTCCCGAAAAAACCAGAAATGCAAGCATATGAGCCTGTACCCCGATCATTAGGAAGGGAGTACACATCTTTACGGAAAGAATTGAATTTTTCTTTAAAAAGCAAGGTCAATTCCTGCTTAAAGATACTCAATTCCCCTAGGCTGAGGGGTTGGTTCCTCGCGAACAATAGCTTTACACTGGTATCTCCGCAGAAAGCAAATAATGGACGATGGGACTGTGTGCCATAAATATGTGCAGCTGTTGCTAATCATCTAAGTGTCCCCCGGAAGAGGACCTTGAGTTTGGTTCCCATCCTTTTCGCATTGAGGTCATCTTTCATCTGGTATCTTTTCTCCACGGAGTTCAGACCTTTGTGGATTTGGGCTCGGGGAGGGATCAATATCCCTACTTAGCACTATGCTCTTTTGAGGCCATCTGCTATGCTGGTTCCCTTGGGCTTGGCTGTTAGTGGTTCTTAGACGCTTCCTGGCTCCTCCAGTTGGTGGCCATCTATCCTGAGCATCTACCCCCTTTCAGGTAGTCGTTAGACACGCCAAGTCACTACCTGCTGTCTAAGCAGGACTAGAACTGGGCTATCGGAGAGGATATCCACATACAACACATTTAGGTCACTTGGGTTCCACCTTCATAAGGTCTTGGCTTAGAGATGGCTTTCTACTTAGAGAACTTTATAGAGATGAGGTATGGCCTTATTGTTTGACCTTTGCACATGCGTAGACACTGGATGCACACACCCAAGATCCCCCTGGATCAATGTTGAGTGGGATATCACATGCTCCATATCGACACTGACTACCACATCCTATGGTCATACAAGATTTGCCAGCTTTGCCATCTACAAGAGCTAGAGATGGAGGTGCATCTCATTTTTCAATGCCCCATCTAATACGAGATTAGAGGCTCCTATTACTAACTATTTCAAGGTTTAAGAGGCTGTCTCTCCACTTTCTTCCATTACACCAACCATTGATGCCTTGCTCTCTGTTACCTCCCTAACTTGCACTTAATGATAAAAGCCCTAATCCACAAGGTGCAACCCAAGAGGAAACTATTAGAACAATTACTATTGTCACCTAAGCTACCTATCCTCTCACTCTAGCTTGGATCTTCTCCAACTCAAGGGGGGTATCCTAGGTATTAGGATTACTAAAGCTATAACAATAAAGTTCAAAGGTGATGTGAAGAGATAGATATAACGAAGCAATGTTGTTGTAGTATAGTAAAAGTAAAGCGATGGAAGGAATAAGAGATTAGTGCCGATCCAACAAGGGAAATGGAGTCAAGAGGCCGATCCAAGAGGGCAAGCTCAATAAAGGCTTAAGACTACAAGGGCTACATAAGCATGCCACAAGAAGAACTTAACATAGCTGAAAATGGAAGTAAAGAAATACTAGGAGGGCCTTGAAAGTGACACATCAAAACTATGCCATTAGGGTGTGCCCTACACAATGAAGTATTAGTCTAGCACCCACTCAAGAAGATGTTAGATACAAGAGAATACCACCATGTACAAGACAACAAAGGGTTCAAGAGGAAGAAACTCCTCACATGAAACCCTTCCAATGGGGTAGAAATACCCTTCTCTTGGCTCTACAAAGCAAGTTCTAGCAACTCTACAATCATAAACATTAGAACAATAAGCCACACATTGATAGGAGAAAATCCTTACACTTCACATATGCTCCAAGAAATATATATCAATTACGCTTCAAGGAGGGGAAACTCCAAAAATCCAACCATGACTACAAATGGAGAGAGCTACAGTTTAAATAGAGTCTATTTCTATCTCCTCTTACAATATACAATAAAATAATAATTGTTTTCCTAGATTCACTAATCTGTCCAAAATCAATGATAAAATAATATTGGAGTCTTCTAGATCCATGTTTTTCTCCAAGGAAATCAATACAAATGACAATATCTCATAACCAACTCATGAGTTGAGTCAAACAATGATAAAGTAATGAGGTGGTTATGCCATGTGTATCCTCCCATGGTGGACATCTCCTTCAAAGATAGCCTCAAAACACACAAAGCTTTGCTCTATGTGCAAGGCATCCTCCACCATGTGCATAGATTAATTTCACTCTTCCCAAATAACCAAAATACTCAACCAACAAAGGTGGGGTGTTCCTGAAAAGTTTGTCAAAATGCGGCTAGAATTTTAATGCGGTAGATTTGTAACCACCATAACTTGCTCAATTTTTGTTGGAATTTCTATTATGACCACAATTTGGAAATCCCACGGTCACTTTACATCTTATGGCATTGATCTAGTGGAAATTTGGGCACTCTGTCAAAAGATAGCTACTCCTGAAGCTAGGATGTCCTCAAAATATGCAAAGAAACCCTAGATCTAGGGTTTGGAACCTCCTAGATTCCTTCGATGTAAAATGTTCTCATCAAACCATGAATAAGTGTGCAATGTGGCCTCAAGTGATGGAAGTCCTCTTCAAATCAAGTGTCAAGCAAGTGGATCCATGAAACAAGGCATCAAATCTATGAAGAAAACATGTGGATCCATGACCAAGCTTGCAAGGAAAAGTACCATGAAGCAAGGAACTAGCACCAACACCAAGCTGATCCACTGGCATGAAGATAACCAACATAATAACATAGCAGTAGGAGCATCATCATCAAGTGATCAAAATGAAACCAACCAAGGGAACCAAGACTATCAACCACATCAACATCAAGGAGAATCACTATGCACCCATCCAAGGACTATCCTCAAGCAAAAATAGTAGGTGAGTATCTATAGTCCATTGGCATCCATGTAAGTTACCCCTGAAAATATGCAATTACCACTCATGTCAATGTGAGGGGTCACAAGTTACAACTCCCATGGCAAGCTTGTTTCTCAGTCCTTTCACTCGTTCTCGGCCTCTAGCTCTAGAGGGCCTTGACATCCTTTCCCTCCTCTGTCAAGCATTGGGATTTTCAGTCTTTTGCTTGATTACTGTACTTGCACCCTCTTGTATATCTTCTTTGGCTAGATATTTATATCTTAGATAAAGATGCAGTTCTTTATTTGTTTGCTTATAGTATTTATGTAGGAGTTTCTTTCACATTCCCACATTGTGTAGAAATTTGTCGAAACTCAAGGTTTAATGCAAAACAGAAATTTCATCTCTTTGACTAGAGGTTTCCTGGATCTTAACCCTATGAATTTTCAGCCTTAAGGCTGTGATGAAATATAGAATAAAACAACAACATAAAGTGAACAATATTTCAATTCTTAACAACCCAATCTTCTAGGCAATCCAAGGAGAAAAGATACCATAGTGGATTGATAAGTTTCACCCCTCTGGGGAAATCTTATCATGCATAAATCGGATCTGAAAACTCACTTTTACATCAGTAATAACTGTTAGATTTTCTTAAATTTTTAGAGCAATAGATTTACCAGAGTATTTAGATCTTCTTTTACATTCAATAACCATATACTGAAAATATAAGCAGATAGACAAGCACAAGAAGACACAAAGATTTATCCTGGGAAAACCCCAAACCAGGGGAAAAACCCAACCAACTTTTCTTAGAGAGATTCTTTCTGATAATACAATCCAACTGTTAATAAACTCTTATTCACAAGAGCAAAATACTGATAATGAAGAAACCCTGATAATAATAACTTATTTGTTCTTGTCAAACCCTAGCAGGGGTAGACAACTGCAACACCACACAAAGCTAGCGCACAAGAGAAATTACCAAAACCACCAAGAACCCTAGTTGCTGTAGTAGTCACGTCTTCTCCTTGCCTCAATATCGTGCCTTCTTCTTGAGTGAGATAGTTGTGTGAGTGAGTGAACAAATGAGCAAGGTGTCACTTTGTTTATAGCCTTCAAGTCACTTAGCTGGGGCCGACTTCTCTTCCTGGAATCTATTTTCACTTTATCTTTTTCCTGTGGGCCAACTTCCCTTCCTGGAAATTCTATTTCCACTTTATCTTTTTTCCTATGGGCCGACTTCTCTTCCGAGGTGTTCTTCAACTGTTCAATGGTCTTCCTTTGACTTCTGGAATCTTATTCTTCTCTAAGAAAAGTTGTCCAAGTGGGAATACCTCTTGCTGCTACCAAAACATCAACACTCCCTCTTAGCTAGGGAGGTATTCTTCTATGATGTTCTCTTCTAGCAGTCCCAATCACACCCATCCATTTCACATGGCATGGGGAAGACTACCATCATAGTCTCACGACTACGCTATGATGTTTCTCCTCTCCTAGTAGTCCCAATCACACCCATCCACTTCACATGTATGGGCAAGACTACTACTATAGCCCCAATCACACGGTACACCTAGCCACTTCACATGGCTTAGGCAAGGCTACGCCATGGTCCTAATCACACCTAGCCACTTCACACGACGTAGGAAAGACCATGCTACAAGTCCTATTCACACCTAGCCACTTCACATGGCGTAGGCAAGAATTGTACCAGGCTACTCATTACTCTCTCAGTCACTTCACATCACTGATCCGAGAAACCCTTGGCCAAAGGGAGAGTATCTGCCTGATGTAGGAGTAACATCACAACTCCCTCTCAACGAGGGTGGACATTCTACATCACGCCAAGCTTGTCTTTGAAGTACTCATACTTCACTCTAGACAGAGACTTGGTGAGAATGTCTGTTGTCTGCTCATTTGTGGATATGTACCAGAGCTCCATTGCTCCTTTCTGCACCATGTATAAGATGAAATAGTATTTGATCTCTATATGCTTTGACTTGTCATGAAAGACTGGATTCTCTGAAAGCTTCACACAACTTTGATTATCATAATATATCAAAGTTGGCTCCAACTCTAGATCAAATAACCTTGTAAGCAACTTTCGAAGCCACATTGCTTCACGACTTGCAACATTGGCTGCTATATATTCTACCTTTGTTGTATTGAGTGCCACTGACGTATGTTTTCTGCTCAACCATGAGATCATACCTGATTCCAAACTAAAGCAACATCCTGATGTGCTTTTCCAGTCCACTGCACTCCCCGCCCAATCAGAGTTTGTATAACCTTGCAGCTTTACTTCACTGTCCAAGACACGTGTGAGTCCATATCCAATCGTACCATGCACGTACCTCAACACATGCTTTGCTGCTACCAAATGTACATGTCTAGGCTCAACTATGAACTGACTTAATGTGTTCACTGCAAAGCATATATCCGACCTGGTGTTAACCAGGTACATCAAGGATCCGATCAACTGTCTGTACATCGTGGGATCAACCAAATTTGAAGATGAATCACTCGAGCTTTAGATTCGTAACCATAGGTGTGGCCATAGACTTGTAGTCCATCATTCCGAATCTCTGCAGGATCTCAACTGTTTATTTTCCTTGGCTAAGGAAAATCTCATCTGGCCTCTGCCACACCTCTAATCCCAAGAAATAGTGCATCAAACCCAGATCCTTCATTTCGAACTCTGAAGTGAGCTCCCTCTTACACCCATCTATGAGCTTCTCATCCCCTATAAGAAACAGGTCATCCACATATAGGACCAAAATCAATGGGCAACCATCTTCAACCTTGTAGTAAAGGTTGGATCTGCATCACTCTTGGCAAACCCCAAGCTTATCAAATAACTGTCTATTTTGGCAACCATGCCCTGGGTGCCTGCTTAAGCCAATACAAAGCTTTTTTCAATTTGCAAACATGGGACTTCTTCCCATGGATTACAAAACCTTGTGGATGCTCTATGTACACTTCTTTTTCAATTACACCATTCAAGAAAGCAGTCTTGACATCCATCTGGTGTAATTTCCAACCCATAACAAAAGCAATGGAAATAATAGATCTAATGGAAGTGTACCTTGCTACTGGAGCAAATGTCTCGCCATAGTCTTCTCCCTCTTTCTGGGAGAATCCTCTAGCCACAAATCTCGCTTTGTACTTCTCTATGCTGCTATCTGTAGCATGCTTGATCTTGTAGATCCACTTGGAAGTCACCACTGACTTCCCTTCTGGTTTAGGAACCACTTCCCACACATCATTCTTCATGATGGATTGATACTCTTCCATCATGGCATCCTTCCACACTTGTTGCTTAGTAGCTTCCTCATAAGTGGAAGGTTCTGAATCAATGGTCTTACTCATCAGTGCCACATAGCTGGAAAACTTGTGTGGTCTCTTGCTCTCTTTGAAAGAGCCTTTGGGAGCTGCATGTCCTTCAACTTTCTGCAAAGTGTCCCAGAGCTACCCTGGTCTCTTCTTGGTAACTGTAACTTCTCAGGGTGGATCTACAGGTATCTCTGGCTCTATTGTCTCATTTTGACCTTCTGGAATGTGTTCTTCTGGAGTAGAGTCAATCATTACTGCATCCCTTGGAGTCTCTTGCTCCTCTCTGTCCTCATCCATGTGAGGCTCTCTAGATTTCTTGAAAGTCGCTTCTTCATCAAAGGTGACATCCTTGCTAATCTCAATCTGTCTTTGTCTGGGGATGTATATTCTATAAGCCTTCGAAGTCTCACTGTATCCAACGAAGGTGCCATTCTTTCCTAAAGGCTCCAATTTCGTTCTCTTTTCCTTGAGAACATGTA
The DNA here is from genome assembly GCA_010110895.2 of Picea sitchensis. NCBI lineage: Eukaryota > Viridiplantae > Streptophyta > Pinopsida > Pinales > Pinaceae > Picea > Picea sitchensis. The sequence goes on from SNQJ01S0001331.1 coordinate 294,717, forward strand.
TGTACACTGGGCAACCAAATATACTTAAGTGACCGACTTCTGGTTTCTTTTCGGTGAATACTTCTTCTGGTGTCTTGTTCCCCAATATCTTATGAGGACTTATGTTCTGGACATATACAACTGTACTGGATGCTTTTGCCCATAGATGCATGGGTAAGTTCTGGTCATGGATCATCGCTTTAGCTTCTTCCACAATAGATCTCTTCTTTCTTTCTGCAAGCCCATTCTGCTGGGGGTTGTAGGGAGTTGTCAGCTCCCTCTTGATCCCTGCTTCTCTGCAAAAATCTTTGAACTCATTTGAGATGTATTCACCTCCATTATCTGACCTTAAAATTTTAATCTTTCTTCTAGAGAGATTTTCTACTAGAGCCTTGAATTCTTGAAACTTATTGAAAACTTCATCTTTTGCTTTCAAGAAATAGATCCATGTCTTACGTGAGTAATCATCGATAAAAATGACATAGTACAAAAAGTTGTCTAAAGATGGTACCGTCATTTGTCCACATACATCTGAATGGATGATGTCCAAGATCCCCTTGGATCTATTGTCATTGCTTGGAAAATTTCCCTTGACATTCTTACCAAGTGCGCATCCTTTGCATACTCCATCATGCTCTACCCGCATATCTGGTAGACTTGTAACCATCTTGCTCAAAACTGGTAAGGCTCTGTAGTTGATGTGAGCAAGTCCTCGATGCCATAGCTCATTAGAGCTAATACTGTTGTGTAAAAGATCTTGTTCTGGGTGTCCCTTCAATTTATACAATCCTCCCTCTCGGACACCAATTACAGTAGCTGAATCTATACTTGAACCCTTAGGCCATAGAAGGACTTGGCCATCAACAAAAGCTACTCTGAAGCCTTGATCTTCTAAAACAGAGATAGAAAGAAGATTCTTCTTTAATCCTTGTACAAACAATACATCCTTTATTGAAATAGAGTTACCTGAATCAAGTTGGTAGGAGGCTTCTCCTACTCCTTTTACTGCATGCCTGGAATCATCCCCAAGTTCCACCTGAAGGGATGAACTCTTTTCTGTCAATTTTGTAAGAGAACTTCAGAACCCGGTCATGTGCTTGGAAGCACCATTGTCCACCAGCCAAATATCACTTCCTTGAGTGATGGTACATGTGACTCGTGAGACATACTCTTCATCTTTTGATTCCTTTGTCTTCTTCTGAGATGTGTACTCCTCCATATCTGCTGCATGTGCATTATGTTTTCTCTTTCCTTTCCCTTGAGGACGTTGATAAGCAAAGTGTCCCAACTTTTGACAGTTGAAACATCTAATCTTAGATACATCCTTCTTGTGATCTGGAACTGATCTTATATTTTTCTTCGGACTGGTGTTTCTTCTTTCTTTCCTTTTCTTCACATGAGCAACAAGAGCTTGGTTCTCTTCATCATTGGTCTTCTGCGACTTGGATATCAATCTTGATTCCTCTTGGGTACAGTCTGTCCATAGCTTGTCAAATTTGGGCAATTTCCTTCTTGCACAAATTCCCTGAACAAATGCTTCCCAAGAAGAAGGAAAGCCATTAAGAGTTGTAGTCACAAGCTTTGCATCATCCATTGAATCTCCAATAGCTGCTAGCTGGTCCTTGATTTGAGAAATCCTCATGAAGTAGGTGGAAACTGTCTCTGACTTGTTCATCATCACATTTATGAGTTGATGCCTTAGTGTTAGCTTCCTGCTTGTGTTCTTTCTTTCATATAATCTTGATAAGGCATCAAACATCTCCTTTGGTGTCTTCAATTCTTATACATTGGGAATCGAGTGGTCCTTGATTGAATCTGTCAAGATCCTCTTGGCCTTGATTTCATTCTTCTTGTACTTTGCCTTGGCGTCTTCCTCTTCTGATTCTGGGAGAACTTGCTTGACATGATCCAAGAGCTCATTCTCTTCTAGAATGAGTAGTATCCTATGCTTCCACAATTTGAAATTATCTGCTCCATCCAACCTATCTTCAACTCTCATACTGGTAATCATTTTTGTCGGTAGAAACCCTAGGCCTGAAAAGTCTCAAAATTTCAACTTTCTTGAAAAGTCAACGCTAGGGTTTCAAGATGTGCACTAGGGTTAGGTGAGTTGCTCTGAAGTGGAGTTAGTCCCAACGACTTTGGAATAAGTGTTCAACGAGCTTGACAAAATAAAACTGTGCAGTGACAAATCCCAAAGTACGATCTTCCTTCCAGTGGTTAAAACTATTTTGAAGGTAACCGACTCTAATACCATGTTAGATTTTCTTAAATTTTCAGAGCAATAGATTTACCAGAGTATTAGATCTTCTTTTACATTCAATAACCATATACCAAAAATATAAGCAGATAGACAAGCACAAGAAGACACAAAGATTTATCCTGGGAAAAACCCAACCAACTTTTCTTAGAGAGATTCTTTCTGATAATACAATCCAACCATGAACAAGCTCTTATTCACAAGAGCAAAATACTGATAATGAAGAAACCCTGATAATAATAACTTATCTGTTTTTGTCAAACCCTAGCAGGGGTAGACAACTGCAGCACCACACAAAGCTAGCGCACCTCTCCTAGAGATAACACACAAGAGAAATCACCAAAACTATCAAGAACCCCAGCTGCTGCAGTAGCCGTGTCTTCTTCTTGCTTCAATCTTGCGCCTTCTTCTCGAGTGAGATATCTGTGTGAGTGAGTGAACAAATGAGCAAGGCGTCAATTTATTTATAGCCTTCAAGTCACTTAGCTGGGGTCAACTTCTCTTCCTGGAATTCTATTTTCACTTTATCTTTTTCCTGTGGGCCGACTTCTCTTCCTGGAAATTCTATTTCCACTTTATCTTTTTTTCTATGGGCCGACTTCTCTTCTGGGGTGTTCTTCAACTGTTCAATGGTCTTCCTTTGACTTTTGGAATCTTCTTCTTCTCTAAGAAAAGTTGTCTAGGAGGGAATACCTTCCGCTGCTACCAAAACATCAACAATGACGACTGTAAAACAACCCTTAACTTCTTCAATTATGATGTCAAATCACTCAACAAAATTGCCCTTCACTTAGGTCATGTCAACAAGACATATACAACTGGAAATTACAAACCTTGAAGGACATAGATGGCCGAAAATCAAATCTGCCTTTTATACAAGTATTAGACAGCTGGAAAATTCATTAATATGCATCAGATGAAGTTCCTGTACATACCATAGCCTTGTCACAATGCTAGTACGATCTACTAGCTCTCCAAAACCCCAGGTAGGGAAAACCAAGAAAAATCCTAGCTCAACTGAGGAGCTCCAACAAGCATGATTCTCTCAAGCAAGTCCTCCAAGGCAAGACGTCTCCTCTTCTTTTTCTTCTTCACCAATTACAACCTAGGGTTTCATCTCAAAAACTTAATCTCCAAATCTCCAAGGGATGAAACCCTAACCCTAGACTTCAAGATGCTCCAAGAAGATCAAGAAACCCTAGCGACTCTAAGGGAGAGAGAGATCAAGAACAAATGAAGATATAAGAGAGAGAGGATGAGTAGTGTGCTCTTCCTAGTCACATCTTTACACAAGAGTGAATAAGAATGAACAATCATCTCGAATGTCTAGCTCTCAAGAACAAACCTAAACATCTCACAAGAGTAAGCTCCAACAAAGATGTCCTCCTTCCCTTGTATAACTTCTCCTAGGATTTCCTCATGAACCCTAGCAAATCACTCAATAAGACAAGTACAAAGAGAAGAGTATGATGATGATGATAATGAAAGGACTCTCTCCTTCCTCTATATATTTGGGAGGTAAGGGAGGCTAACAATACAATGTGGGCCCTGGTACACCTCATATTGTATGAGGTTCTAGCTTGTGATTTTCATCACATTAATGGAGATTTCGTGCTTGTTCCTTGGAGCTACTGAACCAACTTGGGGGATTAATCTTTATAAATCCCCTTCTCTTCATGGAATTATATCATTTGATGGAGATCTTTGGTTGAGGGAGTCTCACTTGTCCTTGATTGGATGATTTTGCTTGCTGCTAGGTGGTCTTCTCACTTGTGCTTGCCTTGTTGATCACCCCTTGGTTGCATATTTAATGGTTGTGGAGCATGCTATCTCATTATGGTATGGTATATATGATTATCTTGGATATGGATTGTGGTTCTAAGCCCCCCAAGGGGTTAGATGATGGTGTTAGGAAGTAGATGTTTCATAATGTTGTTGATGTTTCCTAGTGACTTGGTGTGTTGATGTCACTAGGAGCGGGTGTTCTACATGGTCCTCATGTGTTGGATGTGTGATGGGGAACACAATTGATGATTGGATGGGTTAGCACTTTGTTATGTCCCCTTCTCTTATGATGTTGCTATGGTAGAATGATTCATGCTGCCTTTGTGGGACTTTTCTAGGTGATATAACTTAATAATGTAACATTTACTAGACATCACCTATAGGGAAATGCGTTTGATAATGTTAGTATCTTCATTGATGTGTTATTTTCTAAATTTGAGTTAGAGGGGTGGGGGGGGGTACTACATATGATTTGATTGTGATCTAACCTTTTCATAAGGTTGGCTATTGATTTTGGATGTAATAATCCCTTGGTGGTGGTGCACCTTAGGTTGGGATTTATGTTTTGTTGTTATCATGGTGGGGTTTTACTAGGGAGAACATCTTTTATTTACATGGTACAACACTTTATTAGAGTGCACCCCTTATGGGTACACATGTTCATGGTGATCCCTTTATGGGTACACATGTTCATGGTGATATAATTAGTTGGTGACTATTGGAAGGTTGGACTATGGTTTTATTTGAGCATTAACCTTTGCACACGTATGTTGAGGTTGATTTAACTGCTCAATGGTTAAATTAATCTAATTTATCGATATTAAGCTACTAGCCTGGCCCCCCTACTTCATTGGCTTCTTTTTCACACTTGGAGTGGTTACTTGGAGTTGGTTGAGGCTTACTTGTGGAGTGCCCCCCTTCTTGGGCACATTTTTCAAGGCATGTATTATTATATTGTTTCTTGGGGAGGTTAGAACACTTCTCTAGGGAACACTCTCTTGGGTTGGTTGGACGTCTTTATGACATGGCGTATGGTGGAATATTTTATTGGTTTATTGGTGAGGTGTAACCACTCTTTGCACATTCTCCTAGGGCACACTTCATTGGAGAATATTATATTATTTGTTGGGTGGTTGAGGTAGTTACATGGCACACTTTTCTAGGGCGCACCTCTCCTAGGTGCTCTCTCATCTTTATTGCATGGATATTTCAGCTACACTTGGCATCTTTTGACCTTCTTGGACAGCGTCCTCACCTCTTTGACTTGACACATATATTATTTTATTTGAGGTGGTTATGGAGGGCATTTGTTGGGAGGCATGTGGCATACTTGGAGGGTCACATGTTTGGGTGTTGCATGCTCTTGCTTGATCTCCTTTCTATTTTTGAAGATTCGTCTTGGAGGGTGCACATGTGGAAGTTTCTTCTTTCTATTTTTGGTGATTGTCTTGGAGGGCGCACTTGTGGAGAGATGCTCTACTTTCTATTTTGGGAGTTGACCACATCCTTTCTTGTGGAGCGCTCCATCTACTTGTCGTCTTATACATTCATCCATGGAGTTGGTTGCCTTGGGATTCACATATATGGCTCGATTACATGCATTTTGTGGACTTCTTGCTATTTTTGAAGGAGGTTGTTATGGAGAATTCTCCTAGGTGGATTATCATATGTTTATTTCTTTCATTCATCTTGGAGGGTGTACTTAGTGGGTTCTCCTAGGTGGACCTTGGAGCACATCCTCCTATGTGGATAATTATTGTATTATATCTTGCATGTATGCATTCTTGGAGGGTGCATTCCATGTGGACACTTGGTATTTGACTTGGTTTGATGCCTATTTTTGGTGATATGCCCCCTTCACGAGCATTATTTGGTGCATATTACTCTCTATTTTTAGATGGGGCAAGTTGTCTTGGAGAGGCGTATGTCCACATGTGTTTGACATGGTTAACCATGGATTGAGGAGAGATCTAACTACTCCAGTATTTTAGTATTTGTTTGACTTGCCATGGAGTTAGTTAGAAGGATAATTATATTTTATTGTATGAGACAAGAGACTCACTCTATAAAGAGGAGTTCTCTCTTCATTGAAATTGTGGTTGGGATTTTGGGGATTGAGGAGCTCTTCCCTTGGATTTCATTTGTACTTCACATGCTTGGAGCCTAACGGAAGGTTGGAGGATATTTTTTTATGTAAGTCTTCTTTTGTGTAATTTACTTTTCATGTGTTGATTTCCATTGTAGGAAAACCTTGTATTGTTGATGTGAAGGCCTTGTAATGAACCATGATTCATTGGGATAATGTGATATGAGGATTAAAGCCCTTACTATTATTGTTGTTTTATCTAGCTACATCTAATAAACCCTATTGCTGTTAGCATTGATATGGCATCACCTTCATACCCACATTTTGAATAGAATACCTAGCTTTCCCAGGATAAATTTCTGCAATATAAATCAGCAAGCTAAGGCTGATTTGTGGCATGCATAGCAGCCCCTATTGCCTTACATTTTCATGCACTTTCCCTCTTTGATCTATGCTCCCTTGAGTCCATTTTCCCAAGATGTGATTAGGCACTTGGTCTTGGGGTTTTCCTTCATCTTTCTCTTCTCACACCACTCATTAATCCATTATACTACTACCACCTGTTTTGCTTAGGCTAACTCTTCATTAAATCACCTTCTGCCTCCACTCTATAGCCTAGCAATCCTACCTTTTTAGGGAAGCCCCCCTTGAGTTGGAGAAGAGCCAACCTAAAGTGAGAGAAAGAGTTATTGAGGTGACAGTGGGTAGCCTTCGTGAGTTGCACAAGACTAGCCCCTTGATGCTTGGGACTTTACATCATGTGGGGGATTTTGTTGTAACAGGCCCAAGCCCTTACGAGCAACCTACAATAAACACTTGTAGGCCTACACAATTGAAGCATTCCACTCCAAGGGTACACATGTCATGCTCCAAGGTGATGTTGTACACAATAAAGACTTTTCCACTGTTTTTAGATTTCTGTGGTGCATTGAGCCTAAAAACTTTATAAGCAAGGCTCCTTATCTTGTAATGGTTGTTGGTGGAATGAAGAAGATTGTATCTCTTTGGTTTTGTCTTTTGTTATTGATCAATTAAAGGCTATTCAACTTGTGGAGTATCATTTTATTCTGGCTATTCATCTATTTCACATTGACTGATTTATATTGCTGGAAAGTGTACTTTAATTCTGCTGCAATAGGAGATCCAAGGACATGGAAGTCCTGTCCCTCGGATAAAGTGTTGGAATGAGGTTCTTTCCTTCCATCTTTTTTCTGTTTTTGTTATCTAGTTACTGTTAAACCGTCCATGTTATGCCATTTCATTGAGAGGTTGCATCATTGCATGTTAGTTTCAGCTAGTAGCAAGATCACCTTCTATTGATGTGCATGTGCATTCAAGGTCACCTTTGGAAGGGGCATTTAATTATATAATTTCCAGCATTACATATCTGCCCCCATTCTAGTTTTCTGCATGTTTGTAACAGCATTAATTATGTTCATCTTCCATTCATTTTCAGCCCTAGTTGTTATTCTATGACTCCATTAGCCCTTGAGGACTTTGACACTAGTCTTACCCCATCAACCACTATAAAATTAATCTAATAAATCTAAACAAAAATCTGTTACATTAAGGCATCTCTCCACTTCACCTTGAGCTTTAATTATCCTAACCTTAGGGATACCTCTCTTGTACCGGAGGAGAGCAGGTCTAAGGAAAGAAGAGGGTGTGTGGTGACATTGGTACCCTCTTGAAGTTCCCTTTTAGCTTGCACTGATCTTAAGACTTTGGATCTTAAGTGCAAGTTGAATCGGTAACACTTCCCAACCATATTTTGTTCTAAAGCCGCTAAAGATGCCAATCCCACATTGGTCGTGCTAAGATGCCAGCCCCACCTACTGCCATTGTCAGTGTCACTCCAACAGCTTCAGCTTCACAACCTCCACAACCATGTGGGTGCCATGTAGCTTGTGTTGGTGCCCTTCCTATAATGCAGGGAGTTAGAGTGGAAGTTGCTTGTGGCAAGAGGAAAGAAAAGTAGACACTTTAGTGCAGTTTGGTGTTTTCAGTTTGTAATATCTATTGTGTGTGTTAATAAAAAAGAATCTATTTTTAAAATAGGTACATGGCCTATTTTGTAAATATTATATGCAAGTTATAACTTTTTGGTCATTTCATAAGTTCATGGTCTAGTTGCTATCTGGTTTAAAACTTTGCAAGTTTGTAACTGCTAGATGCTTGTTGTTATTTGTGTGTTAAATGGTTAATGCTCTAATGATAAGCTACTACGAATAACATTTCCATCTTCTTAATAATGTAGTATTCATCTACAAGGAGTGCAAAACTTATGTTTTCATATTTTCTGCATGTTTATTTGAATATATGTGCATTAATATATAAAATTATATATTATATACGAAACTCTACTCTTGGGGCGGTCTACTTCCAATATATATATTATATACGAAACACTCTACTCTTGGGGTGGTCTACTTCCAATATTTTTTAAGGAGTGTTTCCGGTACTCCTGTTCCCACTCCTGCTCTGCACTCTGGCAACACAGGTTAGTTCTTAACTTATTAATATGGGGCATGAGTTCCTGATCCTTAATTCATACACAGATGGAATATTATGAGGTACCTTCTAGTCCTGTTAGCTACATTTGATTAGCAGTGGACATTCATACAATCTTTCTTTCTAGAGCTTATACTTTTTCGCTAATGGCATGTTGTGGCTTTAAACTTGATCGTAACAGGCTAACAATACAATCAATAAGAAGTGATTATTCTTAAATCCTAACTGACATATTCTTGTTTTTGCTTCATCTGACACATTCATTACAAGGCATATCGTGAGATTTTTCTTTAGCTTCCACACAAGTACCTTGATGCTGTTGGGCTTGTCCTTTTCCCTGTCTCTGCTAATGAGAAGTTAGAAACTTAGATCATATGTCATGTAAGTGAGAACGAAAAAACTTCACCCTCACCACTTCCGGATCAGGTGAAAAGAATGACAAAGTAGCTGTCTGAAAAGCTTGGATACTGACCCAGGGCCCAGAACACTAATGAAGTTGGCATTGTTGGGAGATTGATGTTTGAAAACAGTCAGATTGGTTTAAAACCAATGAAATACTACTTGTATTTTATCCTTTTACATGAATCTCTCAGCTTTAGATGCAAAACCTATGTGTTTGTATTTTTGGGTTCGAGGCTTGTAGATATACTTCAAGTTGAAGATATCAAAATTGTTTACAGTATGTTTGAGGTTCTGTCATCTCCTTTCTTCCATAGTGAACATGGAAAGAGTCAACAATTTGTTTGTAGAAATTTGTTACTTTCTTTGTAAAGGGTAGATAGAAAGGGAGGAAAAGTCAACAACCTATGTGAAATCAGTTTGCTAAGACGGTTAGATCTCAGGGTATGAAATATTTGGTGATTCCTAGGAATCCTATGGAAGTTTTCTATTTTAGAGCTGTTTGATTGGACCCCATCTTTTGCAAACAGCCAAATTGACTGATTAAATATCGTGGTACCTTTTTTCAATCTTTGTGCAGTGAGTTCTTTTGTCAATATGGAGGATATATAACTTTATACTTTGGTATATTTTAATGGTTCTCACATTTTTGTTCATATAAAATCATGGTGTAGTTATTGCTAAGTGTAGCACGTTATGGACGGTAAAGTCACGCTGTTTAATGCTAACCTGGGTACTGCATGTGTGGCAATAGATGTGAATATCAACCCATGATGAGAAAGCACAAACAATCGACTTATAAAGTGAAGTCTTTCAACTTTCAAGGGGATTTGAAGACAGTGCTAGAGAACAGAGATATGACAGTGTTAGGATCAAATAAAAATTATATCTGTCGGAGGGATTTGCTAATGTATGGGTTTTGGGGGCCGATATCATTTTTATTTGCTTCTGAGTCAGGGAGAGCTCTTGGTATGTACATGACTACACTGTTTTTCTGTTATTCCGGCATCCATAATGTGTAATATTTGGTGCTCTGAGAAGTTTGTGCATAAGTTGTCTTCTAGCTTGAGATAGACGAAATTGAATGAAATTTTGTGAACATAAAAACTAAAATTTTTGGTTTATTTTTTAAGCAAGAGCAAAACGTTCTTTGTATCTGAAGAATATTTAGTCCCTCTTGGATGATTAATATGAGAAACATGCTTAACATGATGTTCTTTTTGTTATTGATATTCAAATTCATTAGTATTGGGACTCAAAGCACCACAGATAATACTGTCTGCTAATATATCAGTAGAATACGTCACAGTTATGATAAGATTATTATTTTTATGTTGCTATTTTGAGCAAAATTGGCTATATAATCCTGGCATTGTTGATGAACTGTTAATAATGACAGGTACAATCAGGTTTTCAACTTGATCAGTTCTAGTGCACTGGTTTTGGGCATCATCTCTGATGGTCATCTTCCATTATCCACTTGTTCTATGTGCCCATGCAGTCCAACAAATGTTGCAAGTCCTTAGACTCAATATTGAAATCTGCCTTGGATTCATGCCTCCCTGTTAGAATTAGGGTAAAGATGCAGAACAGTAGTATCTTTTTATTTTCAGTGAATAAAAACAACTAGATCTAAAGATCAACAAACTTAGAACACTT
>SNQJ01S0001332.1:12000-30041 GCA_010110895.2 Picea sitchensis
GTCCCGGTTAAGAGTATCCTGATGGATGTGGTTATTGCAGATATTCCCCCTAAGTATGGCTTACTGTTGTCTAGGTCATGGGGAGCCAAGCTGGGGGGTTCCCTTCAATTGGATATGACGTTCACCACAATTCCTGTGTTTGGAGGCCAATTTACTCAGTTGTACATAGAAACGAGATTAGCATATACAGTGAGCGATCCTCAAAACCCAAACAATTTCCCTATTTACATTGCGGATCAAGATATGGGAAATTGTATCTTGTCTTTTGATGATGGTTTAGATGGTTGTCCGAAGGAAAATGATATAGAGTGAGAAGATTCAAGTTACATGACAGAGGATCTGTGTAACACTGGTGTCTGGAAAATGTATTTTGACGGTGCTTCATCTTCTGAAGGGGCGGGTGCAGGAGTGCTTTTAGTGGCTCTTGAAGGTAAGTTCATTGTTCCTTTTCCCTACCGACTGTAGTGGGATATAGATTACACTAACAACATATGTGAATATGAAGCATTGGTCTTAGGATTAGAGTCTACCAAGAAGCTAAAGATAAATAACTTAGAGGTATACGAAAATGCAGAGTTAATAGTCAAACAAATAAACTGTCAATACCAAGCCAAGCATCCCAGATTAAGATCATATAGAAATTGTGCCTGGGATCTCATGGAAAACTTTTTCTCGTCCGTAAATGTTCACTTTATTCCTCGTGCAGAGAATTTACATGCTGATGCATTGGCTAAAGCAGCTTCAACCTTCTCTCCTCCCACAAATTTCAAATTAAAGTATCACATAGAAATCAGACACAGACCATCCATACCAAACAATATCCAGCATTGGCAGGTCTTTGAGGATGATGAAAAAATCAAGAAGTTTCTTGAAGTAGTGGGTGAATTCTCCGAGACTCAAGCAAACCAAGAAAATCAAAATGACCCAATATGGATCATGCAAGAAGGGGAAGATCCCAAAGCCTTCCGAGAAAAAATTGCGGATCATCGTATGCTGGTCCTTAAAAACAACTAGATTTTGAAAGGATTGATTCCTTTAGAAAGAATTTTTGATCAGAACGACGCACCTATAAAATACACTCTACAACCCCAACCAAAAGAACTGGAGGAGTGTGATATAGGAACTGAAGCAGAATCCAAGATAGTAAAAATATCCAAGTTCCTTCCTCCTGAAATAAAAAGTAAGTATAAAGACCTACTCAGACAGTATAAGGATGTTTTCGCCTGGTCTTATGATGAGTTAAGAACATATGACACTTCTGTAATTTATCACAGGATACCTTTAAAGCCTGGGTCAAACCATTCAGGCAAAATCTTAGACAAATCAACCCCCTTTTGTTACCTGTGATCGAAAAATAAGTTAATAAGCTTTTAGACGTGAAAATAATAGTACCTCTGAGATATTCAGACTGGGTATAAAACTTGGTCCCGGTCAGGAAAAAGAGTGGGGAAATCAGACTGTGTGGATTTCTGAAACTTAAATAAGTTGTCTCTCAAGGACAACTATCCACTGCCCAAAATGGACCATGTATTAGAAAAGGTAGTTGGATCAAACCAAATGTCTATGATCGACGGGTTCTCTGGTTATAATCAAATCACCATGAATGAACAATACAAGGAAAAAACTGCTTTCACCACACCATGGGGTACGTTCATGTATGAAAAAATGCCTTTTGGTTTGATGAATGCAGGGGCCACATTCCAGCATGCTATGGACATCACTTTCATAGGAGAAAGGGATAAGTTCATGGTCATTTACCTCGACGATTTGATGGTTTTCTCTAAAACTGACGAAGAACACTTGATGCATCTCAAACAGACTTTCAAAAAATGTCGCAGGTTTGGTCTATCCTTAAACCCAAAGAAATCTCATTTCGCCATGCGAGAAGGTAAGCTTTTGGGTCATATCGTATCTAGGGATGGAATCAGGATCGATCCTAAGAGAATTGAAGCAATAGATACTATAAATATTCCAAGAAATGTAAAAGAGATTCAATCTTTCTTAGGAAGAATAAATTTTTTACGAAGGTTTATCCCGAATTTCGCTGAGATTGTAAAACTGATCACAGGTATGTTGAAGAAGGACAGTGAAGTAAAATGGACAATCGAGGCCAAAGCATCGTTCACACATATTAAGAAACTCATAAGCGAGGCACCTGTGTTAGCAAGCCCCAACTATCTAAAAGATTTTCTTATCTTCTCATTTGCCTCCGAACACACTATCGCCGCAGTGCTCCTACAAAAGAACGAAGAAGGATTCTAACAACCCATTTCCTTTTTCAGCAAGAGCCTTAAAGATGCATAACTGAAGTATGATATAATAGAAAAACAGGCGTATGCCATGGTAAAATCATTAAAGGCATTCAAAACGTATGTACTACACTCAAAGATAATTGTGTACGTGCCTACCAGTTCTGTGAAAGATATATTGGTACAGCCAGATAGCGATGGATAAAGAGGGCGATGGCTCACCAAAATCTAAGAATTTGATATGGAAGTCAAACCGACCAAATTAATAAAAGGGCAAGGCCTGACCAAACTCTTAGCTGAGTCAAATTTCAGAGCCCTAGATATAAATTGCCTGCAGGAAGGTGATGAAGATACGAACCTAAACGAGCTAAATGAGGAAACAGGTCCAAACAAGATCGAAGAGAAGTTCATATCGTCGGGCTGGTATAGAGACATAGTGTCATATCTGACAACTCTAAAATGCCAAAATGAGCTATCACCATCTAAATCCAGGACCTTAAAACTCCATGCAGTTAAATATTGTACCGTCGAAGGGAAGCTATATTGGAAAGATCCACTCGGTTTCCTGCTAGTCTGTTTAGTCGAGTCGGAAACTCAGCGGGTTATAGATGAATTTCATGAGGGAATCTGTGGGGGGCATCATGCTTGGAGAGCTACATCTTACAATATTCTGAGGGCTGGGTACTACTGGAAAAAACTTTTCTTGGACGTTAATGCCAAAGTGCGTGCCTACAACCCTTGTCAACTATTTGCAGGTAAACAGAAGCTCTCGGCACTGCCCTTAGTTCTGGTCAAATCTGAAGCCCCGTTTCAGCAATGGGGTCTAGACTTCATAGGAGAGATTAATCCCCATTCCAGTGCTCAACACAAGTGGATCCTAACTGCAACGGATTATTTTACTAAATGGGTGGAAGCCATCCCAACCAAAAGGGCAACAGACACGGTGGTAATCGATTTCTTAGAGGACAACATTTTTTCAAGATTTGGATGCCCCCGAAAGATAGTTACTGCCAACGCCCAAGATTTTAAATCTATGGCTATGATCAGTTTCTGTTAGAAGTATAACATCGTCCTCGACCATTCCAAAACATATTACCCCAAGGGAAACAGATTGGCCGAATCATCTAACAAGAGCCTAATAAATATAATCAAGAAAGTATTGGATGAAAATAAAAGATCTTGGCATGTACACTTAAAATACGCATTGTGGGCAAATTTCATAAGCACAAAAAGGTCAGTTGGCATTTCGCCTTTTCAAATGGTATATGAGATGGATGTTGTGCTACCTATAAACCTAGCGCTCCCAGTGATGAATTTATGGCAAGATAAAAATGAAGAACCCAATCATGTCACCAGAAGGATAAATCAACTGATCGAGGTTCAACAGCATAGATTCGAAGTAGATGAAAAGATGCAGAAGTACCAAGATAACATGAAGGTATTATTCGACCGCAAAGCAAAGGACAGAGATTTCCTCCCAGGTGATTTAGTGTTAAGGTGGGATTCAAGAAAGGAAGAAGCAGCAAAACATGGTAAATTTGACCACCTCTGGTATGGGCCATTCAAGGTCTCGGCTTTGGAAGGAAAAAATTCTTTCCTACTGGAAAATATAGATGGAGAAGTCCTCAATGCCCCTGTCAACGGGCGGTATCTAAAGCATTATACGACGTAACAGTTGCCAGATTCAAAAAAATAAATAAATAAATTTTGTGTACATATATATATTTTTGTCATTTAAACATTGCTATTGATTTTATTTTTTCGTTCATGAACTTTCGACACATTATGGATAGCCCCGATAATATTTGTATTTTCCTTTTACAGGATTCCACCTGCATGCAAAACAAGCAGGAGAAGTAGACTGAAAGTCAGTGTCAAAAATAAATCGGCTTAAACAGGTGATACCTAAGAAATTTCATATTACACAAATAGATTGAAATGAAAAGGTAAAAATGATATTTCTCAAAAGACATGTTCTAAAGGACTATTAAAGAAAACTGAGGTAACCTCACTCAAACAGCAACATCAGTTGAACTGATAAATAGCAGAGTTGTTTCTTGGTTTAATAATCTTTGAAAAATTAGGACAAATTAAATGATTCACCCAATTTAAAAGCAATCATTCAAAGTAAAGTATCCCCGAAAATATCTACAAGAGTCAGTTTTGAATTTTTTGACCTCTGTATTTTCAGTTAGTAAGTCACAACCTGGCATCCTTTCTATCTTCAGGTTTATTTTTTAAAAAGAGTCAACCTCTTTCCGTTTCATATACAAAGGGATAAGATTTTTTCGTTTCAACCTCGTGAGATTCAAAGAAGATTGTGGAAAGAAAGCGGGTCTTCACAACTACTTGATCCCCTGCTAAGCGAAGGAACGTTTAGAGTGATCCTAACTTTCCTAGGTTTTTCAACGACATCGGAGGATTGAAGCTAGCTCAAATAGAATTCCCTAAGAAAGTTATTTTCCCTTTTTTCCCTAAGAACGAAGGTGTTGTGAAGGCCAAGGGAAGGTTGGTATCGAGTAATCAAAGTAAGTTAACAGACCTATAATGCAAAATATTACATAGATATCAGCCCTGATACAAATTGATTGCCCCCATCTTCGCGCTCTAAAAATAAAATTATAAGACAGGTGGTGAAAGGAAATTCAGAAATGATTTCCCTCATCTCAGCATTTAAATGCATGAATATATTCCAAAGTGGTGAAAGGAAATTCAGTAAAAGGGGCCAGATAACTTCATCGGGGTACTGAACAGGCTCGCTGGTAGTGAAGCAATATCTAAGATATCTGTAAGGCTGTTATACATGAATATCACTCTACTTCGGTGACCAATTCTTTTTAAAAAACCTGATCTACATCCCAAGTTCAGACATGACTTCCCAATTAAAAACATATAATCTTATTCTTTGGATGCAAGTTGATAGCTGCAAGATCTGTTGAGTCTCCTAGAACTATTTTGATCATCCTAAAGCAGACCTGAAATTAGTAGCAGGAAAGGGAAAGTCATGAAAGGGACTACAACTAAGTTTAAGAAGAGTATCTGAGTTTGAAAAAAGATTTTCAAGGTAAAAAACGAAGTCTCTTTCCCCCTTCGATACCCTGTTCTCGGGAATCTTTTCGCCTGATTGAAGCCATTGACTCCATTTACCCAATATTGGCAAGTGGTCTACTATTCTTCCTGCCTTACAAGAAAGAGGGATCCCTAGTTGGAGCCTATGTTGGAGCCGCCTTTGTTTTTCTAGCTTGTCACAAATTTCATTTTTAATGCTTGAAATCGATAGATTGTTTTCGTATTTTCCCTTTGTGGTTTCAAAATCTTTGAAGCTTTATCACACGAGCAACGATGATTGTTGTACTCTTGAGATGAGTCCAATCTTTCGTAAAAAAATTTCCTCTTTGTTCTACCTCGAGATCTCATAGGTCGGATACTATAAGTCATGTAGTTCACACGTCCCGAGCTACGAAACGGCGAAAACGCTTTAATTTTTCACCCAGGGCAGTAACGTGAGTAAAGTTTTCCTAAACCATGATTAAACGTCATCCGTTTTTCGCACCTCGATGTTCACCAAATCCAAAAGTTTATTGTCGTAGCCCCGATAGCCAAGAACACGAGGTCCTTATTTTAGTAACCCGTGTCAAGGTTAAAAGTAAAAGCTAAACCATGGTAAAAGTTCTGTCGGCAATTCGCCACTCGGCATTTTATTTTTTAAAAGTTACACCATCTCGGCGCCGACTCAAGAAGTCATGATAAGGCTATAAATGTAAATAATTAATTACTAAATCCGAGTTTATATTCCCTTTTTATTAAGTCGTATTATCACGATATCGCGGTTTCGCAGCTCGACATGCAAACCCCCCGGAAACTTATTTTCGAAGCTCTGAGTCGCGATAGGGAGAATATAATAATTATGAAATTAATTGATCCCCTAATCATGATTTCATTTTTATTAACCAAAATCAATCATCGCAGTCTCAGGTGTTAGAGGTTCAAAGTGTTTAAGTAAAACCCTCGATATAACGAATACCGAAATATTGATTAACGTTGGTAAAACCGAATTAATTAAGCTAAATTAATACATATCTTGTGTTTCGATGCTTGCATGATTTACGAGGTAGCCTTATTCTTTCCATACGCCAACTGACATTTTAAACTGCCAAAATTTTATGACATTAATGAGGAAATAGGGCAAATCGATGAATATAAGATCGGATTTTTATGGCAAAATTTATTTCTAAACATGATTTGACAGAATTGTTCTTAAAGGTACCGAGTTTTTGAATATATATAAGAGTTGTGGTTCATTATAACTAATGCATTTTCATATTATGCAGAGCACATTATCTCTGAGCAAGCTGACTTCTGTATGTATACGTATTTCTATCGCAGAAGAGCTAAAACAAAATCTCCAGCCATGGCTCCGCGAAAAGCATCCAAAGCCAATGTTGAGGTTTCGGGACAAGGCTCAAAAAATGTCGATGATACTTCACCTCGAAGTATCGACTCGGTCCCAAATTTGTCGTTCGTTTCAGATGTTTTGCAGGTAGAATTGGTGGATTATTCCGATGACTCCAGCGACAACGAAAAATATGATATAACCACCAAGTACAAAATAGTCATCCAATCCGGAATGCACAAAGTAGAAGCCAAGCCACGATTTCTTCCATATTATGACATGGTCTGATGGGCATTAGACCATGTGGACATACCAACCAGAACCATCATGAATGAGTAGAAAGTCATCATCGGGACTTTCAGGCCGGAACATCTCCAGGCCATGTATAATCTGCCCACAACGTCCGACTACACATATGGTGCTGAATTCTTGGACGATTTCAAGCAGAAGGAATGTGTACAGTATGATAAAACCATGTCCAGTTTAATAAAAGATTGGGTTTTGAACCTCGCAAAGTTCAGAACTGATAGCCACGGCATATATTCAATAACTTCCCTTTAGCCACAGTACAAGTATGTAGCCATGATGACATGCAGGTTATATGGGAGAGAGGACACCTCACATTTTTTTCTTTTGTGGGTGCTTCTAATGTTTCAGATCGCCGAAGGCAGTTCCTTCGACTAGGCAAAAATGTTGTCCGATAGCTTTACCAGTCGGGTCACGGAGTATCGGGCGCAGAAAGAGAACGGAAAGGCGTCTTCATTTTTCATGTCTGCATACATTATGGACGCCGTGTGTTTTTTGACACCATTTCCATTAATGAGTTGGAGTTGGACTCCAGCAGAAGACGAGACCATACACGTTTATCATGGAAAATTATGGGAAAACAAAGCGACATATTTCATATACAAAATCTTCAACTGGGTGATGGTGCCTCTGCACATCACTATTTTCGGTCACCCGCCACCCAGGATCTCGGATAGTATAGTGACAAATCTGAGTAGTATAGAAGACTGGTATGTAGAGGCCAAATTTTCATACCTCAGAGTTTTCGAGGCTTCGGTTCCCCCGCATGCATTTCCATTGTTCATTCCCGACAAGTTGGATTGTCATGAGGTTGCTAGGCAAACAGTAATCGGTGGTATAAGCAAAGAGCTTAAGGGATACTCAAAGAAGGTATGGCCACCTTTTCCTGTTCATTTAAATTATTATTCTTTATTAGATATTGGTCATGCCAAAGCTGAGGCAATAGCCTTGGAAGACCGAAAATTGGTCCTCATTGAATACAAAAATCATGATCCGCAAAGGGTCGTGAGCAATCATTTGGACAGTTGCGGGCTCAAGAGGTTTGAGCATAAGAATTCACCCTCGGATGACATTTTCCGAGGCGCAAGGTCCTATGCCGATATTCTAGCTCGAATACAAACATTGACACCCGATGAAAGAGCCGATGTTCTGAAGTTCCAGGAACATCGACGCAGTTGTCTTCCCGCAGTGTTGTGGGGTGAGAGTCTGAGTACATCGGAGGTGAAACAGAGAGATGCCGAAGGCTCTAAAGATGCAACTCCCGATCAAGAAAAACACCAGGACGAGGGAGAGAAAACTAAGAGTCCGAAAGCAGAGATAAATACTCTTGACTCGCCGAAGAACCAGATTCTAGTTTCCATTCTGGGAAAATCAACGAAGCAGATCAAAGAACCTATCACATCAGTTACCCCCTTGCATTCGACTCAGGGAAGTATTGATGCAGGATGGATCTTCAATGAAGAGTTGAGGTCTATAAGTGTAGAATAACTCCCTCCGAATGAGTTTTTATTTGATAAGAAGAGAAAGGCAATGGTAAAGAGGGAATTCTATCAGGAAGGAGAGTCAACAACAAAGAAATATAAAGTCATAACTGATGGGAAGGACAAGAAGAATGAACAATTCGCGACTGAAATAGCAGGGACATTAGAAGCATATGCCTCGGTGAACCAATTCTCAGTCATGCTTTTGAAAAATCAACTTAAACGAAAAAATCGCCTCATCAAGACCCTTGAAGCCAGACTAGCCGCAACAACAGAAATTTCCAAAGAGCAGGCGAGCATAGGAATAGAGAAAGCCACGTTGGCCAATAAAAATGAGATAGAGCTACTCAAGACTAAGCTCGAGCAAGCACAGCTGGTGGTCCAAGATGGTCAGATGCAAGCGAGCTAGCAAAGAGATTTGATCCAACAACTGCAAGCTAGGGTGGAAATCGCCGAAAGCAAAGTGATAGATATCGGGATGTTTCAGTCCCAGGCGATGGAGATTCAGGGCAGAGTCTCTGTGGCTCAACAAAATTTACTCGGCAAGGTAGGGGAGATTCGGGAAAATTGCTTGCCGGTTAATCAAGTTTTGGAGAACTTATCTGCTAGAGAAAGGGAAGATTGAGCAGCACGGGTCGCCTTCCAAGAGGCTGCGATAGCCACAAACAACAGGGCTTCGAGAAGTACTCCTAGGTTCACCATTTCGGAGCAGACCAGAGGAAACATTCTATTAAAAGAATGGGAGCACAACATCACGGAAGGAAAGCAATAAGCCAAAAAGGTAACGAATTCCTTAGAAGAGGCCTTTAGTTCTATAGATGGCGATCTGCTAGGCATTGATAGTGGAGGTAATGCCGAGGCATTGATGCAAATGAATATGGAAAAAATCTCGCTTGATCTAAAGGAAAAAGAGGAAAGAGATTCGGCCGAGATTTCCCAAGTGACTATGGTGGACATAGTCCAAATAGACAAATGCATGATTAGACCAAGCGTGCAATTATGTGCTATCGACATCATAGATGGACAGATGGAAGACAAGTTGTCGCAGTTAGCCCGAGAATGTTACTTTTTTGAAGCCAGCGGTCAAGCAGAACCGTCGAGGCTGATATCTCAGCCGGTTGAAAGATGTGTTTCCTGTACCAAGAACGCATGAGGGAAAACGTCTGGCACCAAGTGAAGACAAAGAAGAAGAAAGGGAGCGGTTTCTCTCCTCCCTATCATGACCGAAAGTTTGTAACGATTGAGATTCTATATTATTTGTAAAACTATATAAATATACCATAGAAAGAAAATAAAATGGTTGGACCTTTTTGTGTCGATTGTAACAGAGTTTTTACATTTTGAGAGTTAATACAAAGCAAATCTGAAGATTCTCAATTCCGTCACGACTGTGTTATGAGTTTGTTTTCTTGTATCTCATATTTCGTTTCATTTCATATTCATAACTGATGAATACTTCGTTATAATTTAGTACGACCACTACTATAGTGAGTGAATTTTGGCTTTCTATAATTGTTTAATGTTTTTCCTCTATACCAACTATTAGCAGGTGTAAGACCAGTCAACACTTTTAGAATTCTACATATATTTTAAGCTACATCGGGTTATTTCCTTACAGTTTTCCTCCTCTGTTTATACATGAGATTCTCCCTTGATAGGAGCCTTACACCATAGATAGCTAAATGTTTTTCTCCCACCTCATACCTTTTATTAATATATAACTCAGTTACGGGAAAGAGCCTTTGATTTGCACCCCGTTTTATTTCCGAAATCATAAATTCTCTTTTATACGACCAAATTGAGACAACACTTAATTTCTCTCTGAAGTTTTTCTTAGTTTACTGCTCCTCCATGACTGTCCCTAAACCAACACARCCCAATATTGAACCTGGAYTATCAAACCAAATACACATTKCCTTAAACATTTTYGACACTACTCTTAAAACAGCCACTACCCGGGTTGAACTCGAATGTTCATGTGCAGTAATCGAACAGGATATAGCCATCCAGGAATRGTTCGAAGCTAGACAACACCAAYGTAGAAATCTTCCTTAGTTTCCTTTGYTGAAGGTTGACGTTTCTCTCTTCTCCACCCTTTACACACTTTCAAATGCCTAGACATTGTACTTCTAAGCCTTAAGTACAGACTCTGGAACAACATCTTTCTGGCGTTGTTGTTGGGGACCGAAGTTATCACTTTTCATTGAGGGAAGAGAGACATAATTGCTCTTGTTTTAAATAGGTCATCATGTATCAACTCTGAAATATTATCTATGGATGACCCAAAAGTAGAGCGCCTCGTTAGTCGTTAGCCTCATTGGTGGTTATATCGCATATAACAAGATTGAGTATCATTGGACCTTTATTAGATGATCCTTTTCATTGTTAGACTTCATAACATGTTTTACAGTGGTAGGTTGTGATCATACCTTAGGACCCATTTTCATTATTGGTAATGTTCCTTTGCACTTGACATGTGGTTTCATTACTAACATCTGATTAAGTGACTCTTTCCCTTGTGTCGACATCGACACATTTTCCACAGGGAGGAGTGTACATATTGGGTAGTAGTAGGTAGTGGGTTTGGATGAGACCCCTTATGTTTCAATGGGAGTTTTATATACTTTGAATCCATGGACCAATGGACAAGATTTGGTATTACAATTCATCTTACAGGATTTTCTTGATCAACTTATAGGTCCTTCCTTCCTTAGACACATTTACAAGGGTATGTTTTGGTACATATATTTTTAGAGAATCATTAGTACATCTTACATAATTCTCACAAATCATTATTGTTATAGACATGGAGATTCATATGGTTCTCGCCATCCAATAATGGGATCCCTTCCCCTTGAGTCACCATTGTTAACCCCTATATTTTCACTCTTGAAAATCTTGAGGGTTAAGAGCTAGCATGAATTATTTTGGTTGGCATTTTGAGATCCTCCCAGAGTTTAGTACTTGTGGTTAGTAGAGGTTGGTTCCCATTGGAGACAGGTATATGATCGGTACATGGTTGTTTAGTTTAGAGTTAGAGTTAGGATGTATCCCTTTACATTTTGACAGAGATGTCTACATACAACAGGTTTTGTTAATTTTTAGGAGCCACGGTTTGAGTGGGTCTCTTGATAGTTTGGAGCATTTTTTAGCATACAATGGTCCCTGCATGATTCTAGGCCCAATAACACTTTTCCCGGTGACATGCAAGAAATTTCTATTTTTAGTATTTTGAGCTCCAAACCCCAAATTAAGATTCCGAGAAAATATTTTGGATTCTTGAGACATTTTGAGTCTTTTGGGACCTTTCCGAGATGATTTGTCACATATTTTTATTTTTAGTAGGTTGAGCATCGAGGCTCGCATTTCGATTATGATTGTGGATTTGGATTCCTTGTAGAAAATCGAATCTAATGAGTATAATATCATTGAAATGTGGATACTTTCTATTTTTAGCAGTCGACACATGGTAGCGGTCTCCTAGTCATCTTGAGCAGTTTTGGAGAGCTTGGGTAAGTTTCGATAATTTCCAAATTTTCAGGACCATATGGATATTTTTTGAAATTTATGTTTTTAGTAGTTAGTTTTCATCTCCAGTAGTGACAAGTCGCAAGATCATATTTCAAAATGTGTCAAATTTACAGTGTGATGTGGCATCTATGTGGCATCATTTGACCAAGGGTGCATTATCCAAGGATTTGGCATTAAATAAGAATTAATTAAGCTAAAGAGGTGGCGCATGGGTGAGGTGGCACTTCCATAGAGAATTTTTATCCAATCTGGGCTAAATTTTATCACTAACCCTCATCATTTACCATAGTTTCACTTTCCATGCATTGTTTTCTAAAAAATCTCCCTAAATTGTTTTAAATGCAAAATTCCTAAAATTTAGGAAATCCCTAAAAAATAGGGAGAAATTCCCCAATCAAGGATTAATTTTCTCATTAATGTTTACTCACTCTCCATATATTCACTTTCCATGCGTCAATTTCTCAAAATTCCCCTTTATTTTATTTTAAACGCTAATTTCCTAAAAAATAGGAAAATCCCTAAAAAATTGGGTGAATTTCCTCCTTGGCTAACTCATGCATATTTTGGTCCAATTTAGCATTTAAAAATGTGTTTAGCTCCTAATTTATTCCTCCATGCAATTCCCTCTTATCCTCACACATGCATCACTCCTTCACTTAATTATCCCTCACACTATCACACATGTGATCCTTTAACTCACCATACGCATACACTCTAAGTCATAACTCACCCATGCATATTACTCACTCACGCTTATTCCCTCATCTGAATTAATTCCTAAATTTATCACTCACACTTATTTCCTCATGTGCATTAACTCCTATTTTCTTCACACTCCTCTCCTATATAAGGGATGGTCTTCATTGGTTATTGGTCGATTCTTAGCAGCAACAACATAGTGTTTTGTTCTCATTATTCTCTCTCTCTCTCTCTCTCTCTCTCTCTCTCTTAGTCTAGTGACTCATTCTTTGAGAAAATTAATCATTTTACTAATTGTGTACTTTCCAATTGTGGTGCAACCAATCCTCTTGCAAACCTATCAATAAATAAATTTTGTGTTTGTTCTCTAACATTTTTCTTTTCGGTATTTTGCGAACTTTTCCATCTAATTTTTCCTTTTTCTGAACTGTTCATGGTGATTTTATTTGTCTCTTGAGTAGTTTTCATGGTGGATGTTTGTAAGTGATATTACATTATTAATGCAATAAAGGAATATCGTTTTCTAGGTTTTTTCTCCTTGTACAGGGCTTCCCCAGGGTATATGTGTTCTTGATGCGCATGCTTATGTATCTAAATGATTATTGATATTCAGTTATGATTCTATATTGTTGAAATGTATAAAGATGGAATCAAAGTGTTGAAGAATTCAAAGAAATAATCCGCATAAGAAATCAAGCTCAAAATTTAACATGGTATTAGAGCTTACGGTGTATTAAGCTTATTGAAGTGCAACAACAGGTACACAAAGATCCAAGCAAGCTTGATTAAGTTTCCAGTGTGAGGTCCATGGCATCCTCCATTTCAATTAGGGCCGAGGATAGGCTCAAAGGACCTCTCAAATTCAATGTGTGGAATCTTTGGATAACAAATATCTTGTAGGAGGATGGTCTTGAGCAGTATGTAACCACAGTGGTGGAGGAACCCACTACTAATGCAGGAAGAGAAGATTTTAGGAAGATTCAAGCAAAGTCCAAGCAAATCATCTTTGACTCGATCAAAAATAGTATAATGTCAGCGATGACTTCGTTAATGACTTCCAAGGACTATATGGATACGTTGGTGAATATGTATAAGAAACAAGATCCAAGTGAGAAGAGGACACTTAATCATAAGATTAAGTATTTAAATATTTAGAAAGGTGAATCAGTAGCATCTTTTTGTTCCGGGATAGCCCAAATCATAGATCAACTTTTGGTCATAGGGGTCATAGTGGACAATGATGATTTAGTGTAGGCCATATTTGATGGTATTCCTTCTTCATGGGAGACCTTCTTATCTAGTTTAAGTGGGAAATGGATTCATCCCACATTTGAGAGGTTATAGCATGATTTCCTCCAGGAGGAGAGTCGCACTGCTACCAGGATTGGGCCAACCAAAGAAGAGAATTTATCATTACCACCAAGATTCAAGGGAAAGAATAAGGCACTTTCCAGAAAGTCTTTTAGAGGAATCCAAACACCAAGGTTCATTCAAAGGAAAGATTATTGATACATTGCCACTTTGTGTGCTTATCCCTCTCTTGCTCAGCATACTTCCACTACATTGAGTACCACATTATATTTGAAATGGCACCTCACGAAGTTGTGAAAAAAATTATATTTTTGTCAGCACATAACCATGTGGTGTTTCCTCCTTAGATTCCCTTAGTTCACCACACGTTTTCTGTTAACATCAGAAGTCACTCCTAGATTGCAGCAGGAGCAGAGCCCAACACCCATCAGTTTATGTCACAATTTGTTTATCAAGGGTGATCGAAAGAGAGAAGACTCAGAATGATATCGTTTTAACTTAGAATCCTGGACTGAACTATGTATGAACAAGTTAGGTCTTAGTCTAACTTCAGTCAGTAGGTTGTAGTAAAGGTAAGAAGGAGGAAGACATTTAATGAGAAAATGTAGAGTTCGACTGAAGACATCAAGCCTTTCAACAACCCAAGGATGAATGATTTAAACACAAGAACTCCTATAATTTAAATCACAAGGAAACTAAGGAATATCACAATGCTATAACAAATCATTTATCATAACACAGTTACAATGGTTCATGTGAATCTATCGATCATGAACTCCTTAGCATCAGAAGGAAAATAGAGTAAATAAGAAAGATGACCACCATTTAAACAAGAAATCTTGGATACACATACATGATCAGATAAACCAGTGCTTCATCAAAACCATACAACAAGGAGCTTAGCTCTACCAACGATACTTTACAAAATGGAAAAATTTCCTACATATACCCAAAGCAAATAATAGCAGCAAAACCGAGACTTCTTCAATAACAAAATTGCATCTGCATGTTAACTAGCAGACTGCACCTACAGTCTATGGATGGTCGTGCACTTACGTCAGACTAAATCAGACTCCTGACACCCCGTAGAAGAATTGACATGTCTCATGTCCTTTCTGGGATTTCCATTTATAGTGGAGATGATGTATAACTACCACCAACAACTTAAATAACTTCCTCCTTGGGGTCAGGAACAACCTGGTCAACTCTTCCCTTCAGTACTTTGGGGGTTTCTATATATGGTCTTCCCTTCTAATTCCCACCTTTCCATCCTGCCGAAAGTGATTTCAGCACTTTAGTTACCACGTCCTCTTGGGGGGGAAGGGCAGAGGAACTTGATGAGGAGGGTTCAGCTCTCCTACTAGGCATATCTCTATTTGCTTTATTTCTGAGTCGATTAACAACCAATATATTTGACTCAACTTCCACAGCCGAATCCTGCATGTGAGCTAAGGAAATGGCTCATCTTTCCCTCAACAAGAGGCAGAAATCGAGATCAAAAGCACTAGCATACGTGATTTTGGCAGAGACCTCTGAGGGATTTATCTCAGTGGGAATCTTATTGTACATTTTTTTGAATCTCTTGGATAAATCAGAGACAGACTCTCCTTCCATTTGTTTCGAGGACCCAAACTCTGTCATGTAATACATGAAGTCTTTTTTGTCTCCCCACTATCTCAAGAAGGCATTTTCCAAAGCCTCAATCCCATCTATAGATCCAAGAAGTAGAGACTTAAACCATTTCCTAGCCTCGCCTTCAAGGCTATGGAAAAAAATCCCCATCCATACGTCTACATGCATGATAACAAGATCATCTGTGAAAATTTAAAAGGCTTCAAGGTGTTGTTCTCTAGACATGTCTCCTTCGCTTGTGAATATGGGTAACTGCTTAAGGTAGCCATATGCTGGAAGGGCATTGAGAGGCTGAGGTAACACAAGGGGAGCATACCTAACAGTTATTATAGCCTCCATTTTATTCATGGGGGGATTTTCTCCTACCATAGGAATATTAGGTGGAGGAGAACTAGGAGGAGAAGGAATTCGAACAGGGGATACTGGAGCTAAGATTTCAGGTAGAATAGGAAACAATGGAGGATTCAGAGAGAAGGATACAGGGGTTGAATGAGAATATGCTTTTGTCTCTGTAATAGCAACCACAGTAATAAAAGGAGGGGTGGCAAATCTAGGAGTGGGGAAATCTCCTGTGGTCCTAGGTTTAGACCAAGTTGCCATGTCAAGGGAGATAGGAGTGACAAATTTTTCTCCCTCCAGTACCAGACCAGGAGAAGAAAAATCAGCAGGAACACTCCCAAATTGTAGAAGAAGGGAAACTTCAGTAATAGGTCGACTGGGAAACTGAGAAACAAAAAATGGAGTTTTTAACAGAGGAAGATGAGAACTATCTGAAATACCTGGTTTAGCAGCAAAAGTTTCTCCTTCGAGGGCCCTTCCCTTTCTGACAAGATTCTCAGGATCTTCTTTAGGTGTAAATAGAGGCGACTGTGGATGAGACCGCGTGTGTCTGGCCCTCGAAGCCACAACTGAAACAATAGGTTCATCATAGTGGATTCATCACAATGGAGTCGCCATGTGCATAGTAGCAATCTGGTAGGGATCTGATGCCTGATGCACCTTCAGATTCAGAGGCTCAATGTCATTCAATCCCAAGGAAAATATTCAACTTCATCCCTGGAAATGGCGCCAGAAATGTTAGCATCAGAAGTCACTCCTATATTGCAACAGGAGCAAAGCCCGACACCCATCATTTTATGTCACAATTTGTTTATCAAGGGTGATCTAAAGAGAGTAGACTCAGAATGATATCATTTTAACTCAGAATCCTGGACCGAGCTATGAATGAACAGGCTAGGTCTTAATCTAACTTTAGTCAGTAGGTTGTAGTAAAGGTAAGCAAGGGGAAGACTTTTAATCAGAAAATATAGAGGCCGACCGAAGACATCAACCCTTTCAGCAACCCATGGATGAATGATTTAAACACGAGAACTCCTAGAATTTAAATCACAAGGAAACTAAGGAATATCACAGCATTATAAAAAATCATTTATCATAACATAGTCACAATGGTTCATGCGAATCTTTCGATCATGAACTCCTTAGCATCAGAAGGAAAATAGAGTAAATAAGAAAGTTGATTGTCATTTAAACAAGAAATCTTGGATACACATACATGATCAGAGAAACTAGTGCTTCATCAAAACCATACAGCAGGGAGCTTAGCTCTACCAATGATACTTTACAAAATGGAAAAATTGCCTACATATACCCAAAGAAAATAACAACAGCAAAACTGAGACTTCTTCATTAACAACATTATGTCTTCATGTTAACTAGTAGACTGCACCTACAGTCTCTAGATGGTCGTGCACTTATGTCAGATGCAATCGGACTCCTGACACCCCGCAGAATAATTGACCTGTCTCATGTCCTTTCTGGGCTTTCCATTTATAGTGGAGACGATGTCTAACTACCACCAACAACTTCAATAACTACCTCCTTGGGGTTGGAAACAACTTGGTCAACTCTACCCTTCGGGACATGGAGGTCTTCTCATGGTGCCACATGGATCCACCAACCAATTGCTTGGAAAGACTTGTAGGCAGGTACGATAAATGGGGCATAAGATAGGAAGCAGTGTAAGAACAAAGGTCAGGTGGGGATGATTTGGCATGCTCATCGTGGAAGAGTGAAAGGAAGTGACCAATGAAGTGACAGGGGTGAGACACATGATAGGGGGTAGGAGGGTGATAGATGAAAGGAGGAAAGGTGATGGGATATGATTGTTCGAGGGAGGACACGTCGCTTATGGCAGGACGACGTGGAGGAAGGGAGTGGGACAGGTGTCGGAAGGTGAGAGGGAGAGAAAGGGGATAAGGTGTGCTAGGATGGAACTGAATGGAGGTGAGATATGGAGTGGAAGACAGATGGTGGAAGGTGGACAGTGGAGGAAATCGAAGATGTGACAAGGGGGGGGGGGCACTTTAAGCCACCAATTCTAGACCCCCCCCTATTAAAGGTAGATAGGCAAACAGGGTCTAGAATCCAACCTTGACC
>SNQJ01S0001332.1:38223-56189 GCA_010110895.2 Picea sitchensis
AATAATAAAATAAATATAATTGAAAAAGACTAAGATATAAACACTACTTTACATGAATTTGTTGAAAAAAAAATCTCAAATATGTTTTAAAACATCATAAAACTAACTAAAATTGAAACATTTAAAACTAACTAAAACTAAGATCGAAACATTTAAAATAAATGAAATTGAAAAAAATATAAACGACTAAGATATAAACACTACTTTACATGAATTTGTTGAAAAAAATTCTCAAATAGGTTTTAAAACATCATAAAACTAACTAAAATTAAAACATTTAAAACTAACTAAAACTAAGATGGAAACATTTAAAATAAATTAAATTAAATAAATAAATAAATTAAAACTAACTAAAATTGAAACATTTAAGATAAATGAAATTATAGTTGAAAACTTTTAAAATCAAATCAATCAGATTAAAGTTATAAATGTTTTTTTTTTTTAATTAATAAGATATTTTACAAAAATACGAAAGAGATATTGGATAGATAATATCGACTTCACCATATATTAACAAGTGTCACTGCAGTGGCGATGTCCCTGCCTAGAAGTTTTTGGATAGATAATATTGACTTCACCATATATTAACAAATGTCACTACAGTGGCAATGTCTCAAAAGTTTTTGGATAGATAATATTGACTTCATCATATATTAACAAGTGTCACTACAGTGATTATGTCCCTGCCGAGAAGTTTTTGACATGTTGTAGAAATCTACAGTAGATCAATGTTTATTAGATAAATGTTTCATATTGAAGTGCAATGGAGATGTAATACCTATCTATTAATTTCCTTCGAAGAACAAAATTTACTAAATGAACCCTGTGTTTTATGGATTAAATAAAAATGTTAGAAAAAAATAAATAAATTAATATCTAATATACAAAGACTATTTGTGGTTGTTTGACAAGATTGCCAAGAATTACTATTACAAATATTCTTTACTATTAGACCAAAGAACAATTACTCAATCGACCTTGTGATTTATGGATAAATAAGAAATTAATTAATACCCAATATAGAAATACTATTGATTACTTTTAATCCAGATTGAAGAGAGCAACTTGAATTCATCTATGTAATTTAATTTTAGACTTCCTGGAACAACGAATTCCTCCTTGTATTCCTTCTCATAAAGGAGGGCTCTTATAAGAGGGGACCTACACATGCAGTTTACTCAAAGAGACAACAATCACTTGACATATTTGTTTGAGAGGACTGCCACCTGGCTTTGGGGTCTGTGCTTCGAGGGTTTGTAAATAGGAGTGCCCAAGTAAAAATCACCCATATCATATCCCATGATTAAAGTTGAAATCCAAAAACTCATCGCACAACTCACGTACACCAGATACACAAGGGAATTGCTCTTAGTATTTCTTAACCACAAACATCGAATAGAAAATAGTTGGAGGAGATTACATCTCACAATTAACCAATCAAAATCTCCTAAAAGTAATATTAAGTGTCCAAACAATTTGGCATCAAAAGCATCAATCCAAGACCATAAGACTGAATAATTATTAATAAGAGAAAACAATAGGCTACAAATTTTTTTTCAGTGATTGTTGAGAGAACTACTTCAGAGCATTTTGGCAATGAGGGATTCCATAAAAAATTATCAAAAGCTAGTTTAAAAAATGTCAATTCTTTGAACATGATTAAATATTAGCGATTCATAGTCGTTGAAACCCAAGACCAGTAAAAATATACCATTAAAACCTTAAAAAATAATTATTTTAAGAGAAAAAAAAAATGAATTATGAAACCTAGGTAGAAGAATATTGGTAAAATGCGAAGACAACAAGACATTACAAATGAAACAAATAAATATAGGAGGAAATACAATTTTCGTTGGATATAGAAGATTTATAAAAAGGATCATAAATCCCTCACCAGACAAGTGTAGAAAAATAGAAGAATACGAGAACCTCTATGTTACTTTGTGTTAAATCGTGTTGTTGTCCCCAACCATCCACCTGTCAATACAATTATAAAACAAGGAAAAATTGCTTCAAGGATTCACAAAGGGAAACCTTCTATATCCCTAGTGACCAAGGAAAACACACCAAACCAGGCCATATCACATAGCATAATCCAACAAAATTCTTCCATTAGCTTCTAAAGATGACAGGTACCTAGTTTTCATCTTCCCAAAAGAATCTATTCATATGTTGTATAAGGAACCTCTGTTTGTGTAAAACAGAAAATGACTCAATGGGAATAGAGAGGTGACAGGGAAAAATCTACCCAGCCTATAGAGAGAGCACATAGTTTTTATTTGGTTGGAAGTGCATTAAGAAACATGATCCAAGGGGATGCACAACATAGAGAAGACTTCCTTCAACTTAAGCACCAAGTTTGAGGGGATACTCTGCCAAGCATGCAAAAAAAGGTTTTGAACTTGTAATGCACACATGGAAGACAAATACAAACCAAAACTGCTTGTAATGCACACCTGGAAGATAGATACAAACCAAAAATGCAACAAGGAAATGAGTGTTACTAATCCAATCTGTCGAATTGTGGAGAAATTGAACATTTTGGGATGTACCATACCAAACCCTCTATTTTTCTTTTAGTGGAAAAATGAAAAATCAATAGGTTAGTCTCCTTTCTATAACAAAACATTTTTTTCTCACGACACTTGGCTAGGTTAACCGAATGGGAGATAGTGCATAATGTGGTGCTAGAACTAGATAGTGAGGCAAAGTTCATAGATATCAATATGACTTAAATGGACTTTGAGTCGTGAAGGGATCATGCTCACAAGGGAAATTGCATCAAGCACACACAAAGGGGAACAATTCACATAATAAAATCCTACCAAAACATGTTGTTGCCTTTCAAAGAGGACGGGTACCTAGTTTTCCTCTTCCCAAGAAGCTCCATTTCTACCATATTAGAGCCTCCATGTGTGTAAGAAGTGAAACATTTCCATGGACTCGAGTGGAAATGGGGAGGACACTACCCAACTTGCACAAAAGTTGTTAAAAAAAATGCCACAATAGGCTGCACCAAATAGAACAGACTTCCTTCAACTTGCGTGCCAGGTCTGAAGGATAACTTCTCTACCAAATTTTCTTAGGACTTGCAATCGACCCCATCCCCTTGACACTCAACACTTGTGACTGACTACAGCAAGAATGGTACCCATCATACAACTCCTTCAACCTCCCCAGTGAATCAAGGCAAAGAACACATAAGATAGTCTGCACTGTCAAATCTTGGAAAGTTTGATGCACATCCAAAATAGGTTGGTTAAGTTTCTCAATGAGTAATAGGACCTGCATTCTTTCAGAGTATGCAGAATGGTAGAGGAGACCTTCATAGGCATGTATTAACATTAGTGGTTACATGTCCACATTAACAACCTGACGACCTGCCACGTTCCTAATCTAAACTTCTGAAATACGTTCCATATGCGATCATTTCAATACTCATTCCCATATAGATAGTCATTTACCCTATTTAAATACCACCTAACACACTCACACTTACCAATAATTAAGTTAAACAAATTTCTTCTTATTTAAATAAAAAGAATAGCATTGTCCCAAGTATATGTTTATGACAGTGGAATATATCAAAACAAATTCACTTGAAAATTTCCCGCTATAGGATATGGCTCTACCAGGTTTCATGGTTTGTGTGTAGTGCTCAGCCACCTTGTTAGGGTTCCTTAAGCCACGACCATGACACTCTATGGATTATGTAACATATGGTTAAGTTTCATGGTTTGTGTGAAACACTGAACCATCTGGTCAGCATGAATTAATCAATGGACATGGGGGATTGTGTTCTATGGACATACAAGTCATCAAATATTTTATCTTCACCATATGCCAACACATATTGACTTCTCTCAGAAGGGGGGATGTGTGTTTCTTGGTAGGCACAAGGGGTAAGCTCCTCTGATTCACAGCATCCGATGGGTGTTCTCTTTGGGTAATGGAGACTGTGGTCTTCACAAATATTCCCTTTCACCAAGGAGGAAAGTATGTCGAGTTCATTGGTTTGAAGGGAAGAAATAAATTCTTAGAACCAGAGACTTGGGTTTTATGGAGTTCACTTTGGTTGCAGCCATGAATGATTTAGCCATTGATTGATCCAGATTATTTTTAGCACGAAATGAGAGCGGAGATATAATAAATAAATGAACAGAGATATCAAAAATATCCAATAATATAATAGAAATGTATTAGAGATGCAACCATAAACACAGATATACAGTAATACATGATTTCTATTAATAAAAGAAATGTACAGAGACTGTAAAAATACAGAGTGAAAGAC
This sequence comes from Picea sitchensis, assembly GCA_010110895.2. Taxonomy (NCBI): domain Eukaryota; kingdom Viridiplantae; phylum Streptophyta; class Pinopsida; order Pinales; family Pinaceae; genus Picea; species Picea sitchensis. Next base: position 42,518 of record SNQJ01S0001332.1, read on the forward strand.
TCGCTAGAATGGTGGCAGCTTATCTCTGAGAAGAGATGTGACGAATACTCGCATTTGCAAGAAGATGATTACAATGAGGCTTTGAAGGCCTTTTTACAATAAGAAAGAATTCCAAAAACCCTAGACATCCAAAAACCTAACCCTAGGAGATGAAACACCAAAAGTCATGTGGGCCCCATTCGGGTAAGTTAGTACATCAACTTCCCGGAGTCGTAACTTTTACATACGATCTTCGTTTTAGGTGTGTGATAGCCCATTGGAAAGGTATCATTGAGGAGATTAATTTTGGGGGATCAATCATGCCTTCGCATATTATTGAGAAACTATATCCTGAAAAACCTTCATTTAGGCCCTCAAAATGGCCCCGGAAGTTAAAAACTACTAAAAATAGTAAATTGCCAAAATTGCCAGAAAATTGTTTTGAGCTAGTTGGAAAAGGTGGGTGGCCACCAATATCGACCTGGATCAATCCTCCCTCCTTAGGAAACAACGGTATCCATTGCGTTGAGTTCCTAGGGGAGAGGAAAAAGAGTTTGTTGAATCTGAATCTTGGTGAGTTGCTTGCCTTGCTAGAGACATTGCACTGCTTAGTTTGTGGAAGGCTATCACGAGCATGTGGCTGGAAGGGTTGGAAATTTTTAACCAGTCTGGATACATGATATTATTTTGTTCATATGGAATCTTTACACTTTTCTACAATCTTGTTGACCTACTTCTGTTGGATAGAAGGTGCTAGGGCCGAGGCTGTAATTGTTGCAGTATCCTTTTGTTCACCTTTTGAACAGATTGTGAAGAAGCTAAATTTTGTAGTATGAGATACTACCTTGCAGCACATTTTCGGTGGAACAATAGTCGAAAATACCTCTAGTATTCTATAGAGATGACCCCCTAGAGAAACAATGGCACTGTGAGGTCGAGACTCATAAACAACATGGCGCTTCCACATATATGGTTGTCCCAAGAGAACATCATAGACATCTAGTGAGGAAACATCACATAATACATCATCCTTGAAGGGTTGGATGTCGTATGAAAATAGACACTGTTGGCTGACACGAAGATCTCGTCCTTGGCGAAGCCACCCGATGTTGTATGGCTACAGGTGTGGTGTTGTCGAAAATCCCAATTGTTTGACGACCTCTATTGAGATGAGGTTCTTCTGGCTTCCACTATCAACAATAAAATGTAGTGGGGTCCCCTTCAACCACATCTGTGAATGAAAAAGGTGATCCCCCTCTTCAGGATCTATTGGTTCTTCTGGTTGAATTGTTGCAGTCGCAACAATAGCAATGGGGTCTGCGTCAATGATCTGTCTTTTACTAGTATTTTCATAATCAAATTCTGAATTAGGGTTTGGATCCTTGTCTTTGATATCAACCACCAATGACTATTTTGAGCAACATTCATCGATGTTGTGCCAGGGGATTTTGTGGAAATCACACCATTTTTTGGTGTCCTTTGTCTTCCCGTGACCCTTATTTTCCTGTGGCTTGGACTGGTTTTCAGGAGATTGTTTGTTAGGGATGTCTTTGTCATACTTTGGTTTTTTTGGATTTGCAGACCCGAACTCCCATTTGTTCTGGTGATTAAACTTCTGCTCGATTTTAACAACATATCGATAAGCAACACCAAGTGATGAGATGTCCATAAAATCCATTTCAATTTGTATGTATCTATGTAGAGCCCCATGGTATTTTAGAACCAAATGTCATTTAGAGTCTTTGATACCCAGCTTGGTGCGCAAGGTATGGAAGTTATTGGTGAAATCTAGAACTGTTTGGCCCCTCTCTTTCCGCAGTGTGGTCCATCTCATGCATTGGTCCTCATAGTTTCCAAGAGGGTAATACTATTCCTTTACTGCATCCACAAAAAAATACCAAGTGGGATCAGCCCCATATATTCCAGACTCTTCTGTTGAACTCTGCTCCCAGTAAGTTTCCCACCAATGTTTAACATGGGGGAGATCCTTAAGGAGCGCGAAGATAATCTTTTCTCTGTCGGAAAAATTGTGAACATAGAAATAACCTTCTAACATATTTAACCATTTATCTAGAGCATCTGCATCTATCTGACCTTCAAATATAGGAATATCAAAATTGACCTATACCTTAAAAGGTGAGGTGCCTCCAAAGTGGCTGCTTGATGAATATGCGCCTGATGCCATCGGGAGGCGTTGAAGGATGTGGGGAAAATTCTGCATCATTTCGTCCCTCTGTCGCGTGAGAGCTTGCTCAAGCAACATACTTATAGAATCGCCTACTCCGTCATTTTTCTTTTCTTCTTCCATGGAGGGTTTCTTAGGCATGCGAGAGTGATTGTCTTCAAGAGAGACAATCTCGAGACCCAACTTGCTATACTTTGACCTCGTTGGGGACATGCACTAAAAAATGATCAAGAGCAGCCTGCTCTGATACCACTGATCCAGATTATTTTCAGCATGAAATGAGAGCGGAGATATAATAAATAAATGCATAGAGATATCGCATATATCCAATAATATAACAGAAATGTATCATAGATGGAGCCATAAACACATATATAAAGTAATACATGATTTCTATTAATAAAATAAATGTACAGAGACTGGAGAAATACAGAGTGAAAGACTCACTAGAAGAGATGTGACAGCTACTCGCATTCACAAGAATATGATTACAATGAGTCTCTAAAGGAATTTTTACAATAAGTAGGAATGCCAAAAACCCTAGACATCCAAAAACCTAACCCTAGGAGATGAAGCACCAAAAGTCATGTGGGCCCCATTTGGGTAAGTTAGTACATCAACTTCATGGGGTCGTAACTTTTACATACAATCTTCATTTTAGGTGTGTGATAGCCTGTTGGAAAGGTATCATCGAGGAGATTCATTTTGGGTGCTCAATAATTCCTTTGGATATAATTAAGAAACTTGATCCTGAAAAACCTTCATTTAGGCCCTCAAAATGGCCCCAGAAGTTAAAAACTGCTAAAAATAGTAAATTGCCAAAATTGTCAGAAAACTGTTTTGAGCCAATTGGAAAAGGTGGGTGGACACCAATATCCACCTGGATCATTGATCCAACAACAAATAAAGTGTATGGGTAATCATATTTTCATGGAGCACATTTCATTTTCAAGTTTCATTTCAAATACTATTGTCGACCAGGCCCTTTGGAAGTGAAAAGTCAGAGTGTGAGAGGCCCAATTTCATAATTCTAACCAGTGAATGGACTAGTCGCAATTTCATATTTACAAGTAGAGTTGGCAATGCCCATAATTGTAATTTATTACTACAACAACATATCCCTATTATGGGATTTTTTTTTCCATAATAATATATTTGCATTCAACGATCAAAAGATGTTGTAGTTGGGTTTGCTCCTCCCCTAACTAGCTTCTATGAACTAGCTAGGTGGATGTGATAAAAGGGTACCTTGTCCCTTGATATGGATCTAAGGGTAGATTCACTCGGGTCCCATCTACTTCAAATGTCATTGTTTCCCATTTTCAATTTATGATCCAAGCCAATCATACAGGCAAGCAAGTAAGGTCGCAACCTAACTAAAGTTAACAAGTTCAATCTTCATAGGTTTTTATTGATATGTACCATAATATACATTGTTGGAAGATGTTGATACCAATAAAGGTAGTCACTGCAAATTAGAAATCCATGATATTTGAGGTTTATGGTGGCTGCAATAAAATCATATTTCAAATTACTTACTAATACTTTATCTTTTTATTTTCAGTTTCATTTAGTTTTTCTTGTGTTTTTAATGACAAATGTGTATTACATATGTTCAGAACAACTTGCAAGTAGATTTCAACAAAATATTTATGGAGTTTCCGATACTAATGTAGTTAAACTTTTATAAACCTGTATGTTTTCTATCTTAGTATTAAGCATGCCAATGGTCTCAAGATTATGTGCTAAGGAGATTGTTTTTCCCTGTCTAAATTTTTCCTTAATATACTATTTGTGCTACAACATATTGTTTCCATTTTTACTAACCCTTTATTTGCGGTGTGTATACTTTGACATCGAACACAATGGTCTTGAAGGTCATTCTTTGCATCATAAGTGATTTGCATACTGTTGGTCAGGTGTTCGTGCAACTGTAGGAATAAGAGGGGGAAAATATTGTTTTGCTTCTAAGGTCATTGCTACACAACCAGTGGAGATGGAAGATACACCCTCTGACTTATGTGTAGCACTACATATTAGGTATAGAGTACAGTTAGATTAGGTAGACCAATTTATATCCAACGAGGTATAATAAATCTAATACATAATTTACTTTTACATAGTTTATCTATTAGTATTTTACTTTTGCATACTTTTTCTTGACCTTGTGATTGCATATAGTGATCTTCTGTGGTAGGAGAATAATAATTGGGATAGTTTGCTTTTATACCACATCATCTTGTTCTAAACATATCAGAAGTACCCCATCGTAATTCTTATGACCTGAATAAATAAAAAATCCCCTTGCACCTGAGAATGTTGCTAGCAACATAATTATGAAAAAAAAAAAAATGAATAAGCGAGAAACATTAGAGAAGAAAGAAACTGCACAAGGGAGGGTCATGAGTCAGAGATGGGAACACCATAGGGGAACATTGACTAGCTCTCCTTCCATCCTCTCAACCTGGCCTACCTAATCTAACTCAACTACGAGATTGGTGGTATTTGACCTGAAAACCCAACGGAAGGCCAATAACTCAAGGAAATGAAAGAAAAGGTGGAAGGTGCCACCCAACAAGAGGTTATCAACCGCCTCCTCCTACACAGAAGGAATAGCCTGAAAATCATAGATATTCTAATTGTAAGGCTATGAGTTCCAGGGAGGAGATAATATCGGGAGGTTCTGACCTGAGCAGTGGTATCAGGACAATGGAAAGACACAACCTGACCAGTGTTGGCTTCTTCATTATCAGTTGAGGAGGCTTGCTTACGAGGGGTTAGTTATATACATTAAAGAGACAAAAAATTTCATAGATTCATATTAAATGACTTATAGTTGCATACATTAAATGATTTACAGGTGCATAACATGACACTTATAGTTGCATATAAATTAAATGATTTACAAGTGCATAGCAGGAGTACATGGTTCCTCCAAAAATAAAGAGTAGGTGTCTTTCCATCTGCTCCAATATGGATTTGTTCCTTAGGGTCAATGATTTGAAAAAAATATTGTTGATCCCTCTTGTGAATGCGGTGTTATATAGAATGTAGTGTTGTATAGGTAGTGGATAAGGTGATCACGGGAAGTGGAGGTGGAGACAGTGGCCACAAGTTGTGAAGGCGGTGGCAACAAGTTGTGAAGGCAGTGGATGTTGAAGTGGTGGCTTTAATGAAAGTACAACATTTACTAAGCATCAAGATCAAGATCATTTGTCATAATATAGTTTAAATCCCTAACAATGACTTCAGGCATAGTCGTCATCCTCAAAAAGAGATTAGATAAACTTATCTAAGAGTACAAATAATGCATATGCATCATGGCACTATCTACCTACACAAAACATAGGTTATCTATGGAAAAATGCATATCATTGGGTTATCTATGGAAAAATGCATCTCGGGGATATGGAAAAATGCATCTTAGTGATAAGAGGTAGAATATGTTAGCGAATAGCCTCTTTGATAAAAAGAAATTTAATTATTAAAAAAAAATAACTATTTTATTTTGCCTATGTACAACTTTGAAAAGCATAATAAAATTTTTAATAGTCAACGATAAAGTAATTAGCGGTCAATAATGAATAGATCACTAGAGTCATGGCCTTCGACAGGGACTAATAAGGTTGAAGTAACTATATATTAATATGGTGAATGCTCGCATTCCTTCTATTGCTAGTTTCATATCCAAAGTCCCTAATAAAGTTGAAGTCACTATATATTAGTATATATTAGTATGACAAATATTATTCCTTCCATTACTAGTTTCATATCCAAAGTCCCTAATAATAACTTTAGAGTAAGCATCCTACTAATAATAATAGTATATATTAACTAAACAAAATTACAATAAAAATATTTTAATGAAAATATAGCATTCCTTCCCTTGATAGTTTCATATCCAAAGTCTTTAATAATAGCTTTACAATAAGCATCCTACTAATAATAATACTATATATTAGCTAAACAAAAATACAAATAAAATATTTTTATGAAAATATAACACTTGAATACGATAGACATATATATATATATATATATATATATATATATATATATATATATATATATATATATATATATATATATATATATAATAAAAAACATATATACAAAAATTGTTTATAATATAATAAATATAAACATTTTTAATTGTATGTATAAATTATTTTTATATATTTATAAAATGAATTTTAAGTTTGTAAAAATTAAATTTATTTATATAATAAATATTAAATCTTACATGATCTCCAATATTATTTTCATTGGCTTTTACATTAGTTTTTATTTGACATAAAAATTTTGTGTTAGCCAATTTTTAATATTGAGATATGACAAATTGAAAAGAATTTTATTTTTTAATATAATAAAAATAGTTTTTATTTTCTTATTGCACCTAGAGGTGCATTCTACACTCGAGTATTAGGTTGATGTATGTTCAATGTGCTTAAATTCAATGTGGTGTTGACATGTGTCATTCTTAAATAATCCCTCTCAATGCTTGTTAAAACTGGAGTTAAGATGAATCTATACTGGTTAATTAGTAAATATAAACATATATACAAAATTGTTATAATATAATAAATATAAATATTTTAATTGTATGTATAAAATTATTTTTATATATTTATAAAATGAATTTTTAAGTTTGTAAAAAAATTAAATTTATTTATATAATAAATATTAAATCTTACATGATCTCCAATATTATTTTCATTGGCTTTTACATTAGTTTTTATTTGACATAAAAATTTTGTGTGAATTTTAATATTGAATATGACAAATTGAAAATTTTATTTTTTAATATAATAAAAATAGTTTTTATTTTCTTATTGCACCTAGAGGTGCATTCTACACTCGAGTATTAGGTTGATGTATGATAATGTGCCTAAATTCAACTTGGAGTTGACATGTGTCATTCTTAAATAATCCCTCTCAATGCTTGTTAAAACTGGAGTTAAGATGAATCTATACTGGTTAATTAGTAAATATATATTGTTTCATTAAATGGATATTATTCTAAGATATGTGTAAGTAATTAAGAGGTGGAAATCTCACACATACTGAAATGCACTACTTGTACTACTAACTCCCTGGGATACAAAGAAATTTAATGTGGAAGAATAAATTTGATGCCCCTCTCTCCATTCCATCCAATCCCCTATATACATTTTGTTATGTCCTAACAGTTAAATTTGGCAGCATCGACAGTCATTCTCCAATGAGAGGCCATATGGGCCACCCTGAGGCTAGCCAAAGATATTTGGAGAATCAACCAGTCTTGTGAGGTATTGACAAAATCCAGTGGGAACGTACAACCTCTATGAGAATAGATAGTCTAGTGCACAAGTCAGGGGGAACGTACAACCTTTGTGAGCATAGACAAACTAGTGAAAAAGTCAAGGGGAATGTACAACCTCTCTGAGCATAGACAGTCTAGTTCAAAATTTAGGGGGAATGTACAACCTCTATGAGCATAGACAGACTAGTGCAAAATTCAGGGGGAATGTACAACCTATGTGAGCCTAGTCAAGCCTTGAGCCATGAGCAAAAGTCAAGGCATCTAGAAAAAGTTAGGTTGAATGTAAAATTCCTATGAGCTAGAAACAAATGATTTTCCTAATATTGCAAATGATGTAAATGTATTGATCTAGTGTGTTGTCACATGTAACATTATCCACCATGAAGAGAAATTTGAATTTCCATGATAAGAGTCGATTTGAATGAGTTCTTAAACTCATGTTGTAAAGAGTCAAGTTGTAAAAAGTCAAAGTTTCATGTCTAGGTCAAATTCAAAGTTGTCAAGTTTGTCACATGCCACATGTTGCATGTTGCATGTCGCATGTCGCATGTTGCATGCATGACATGCATTGCATGCATGACATGTATTGCATGCATACATGACATGTGCATGTTGAGTTAGTTCACATGAATTGTCAAGTCAAGGGTGAGTTGTAACTGAAGTCTCAAGTCAAGTTTTATTTTCGAACTCATGTCCAAGGTCTATTTTTTGAAGTGTAAATTCAAGTTAGGAAAGCATGCATTCAAGATCCTAATTCGAGCATTCCTCCTTCACCTCTCCATGTCTTTATATGAAGAGGTCAACCCTCATTCTAGATACAAGGTTTTTGGACTGTGTGGGTGAGAAGCAAGTGTGTTATAAAGTGTGAGGGAGACAAAGATAGTTGGTTGCATGTATATCAGTGAGAAGGAAACGTATATTAGTTAGAAAGGAAACATATATTCTTGTTAAGAAAGGATAGCATATCAGTCAAAGAAATGACAACATATCAGTCAAATAAAGGACAACATAACAATCAAGGAAAGGACAGCATAACAGTAAAACAAAGGAAACATATCAGTCAAGGAAAAGGGAATCATATTAGTCAAGAAAGGCTGCATATATCTCTATTAGGTGAGGTTGTATATCAGTCTTGTAAAGGACAACAAATCAACACCAGGTTGCGCATGGTATCTTTCATAGTGTTGGTCAATAACAAAAGATTATATCAACCAAGTCTTTCTACTTCTACAAGATCTTACAGTCTGGTCTAAGTCATCTTGGAAATCTTATTTAAGAGTGGATTTTTCATGGTGGATATTTGTAAGTGATCATACATTATTAATGCAATAAAGTAAGATAAGTTTGCTGGGGTTTTTCTCCCTGTACAAGGTTTCCCCAGGGTATATATGTTGTTGATGTGCATGCTTATGTATCTACATGGTTATTGCTATTCGGTTATGATTCTATATTGTTGAAATGTATTAAGATGGAATCAAAGTCTTGAAGAATTTAAAGAAATAATACGCATAAGAAATCAAGCTCATAATTTAACATTGTATCAGAGCTTAAGGTGTGATAAGCTTGTTGAAGTGTAGAAGCAGGTACACATAGATCCAAGAAAGCTTGATTAAGTTTCAAGTGTGAGGTCCATGGCATCCTCCATTTCAGTTAGGGTCGAGGATAGACTCGAAGGAGCTACCAACTTCAATGTATGGAAGCTACGAATAACAAATATTTTGCAGGAGCATGATCATGAACAATATGTAACCACAGTGGTGGAGGAACCCACTACTAATGCAGGAAGAGCGGCCTACAAGAAGAGTCAAGCAAAGGCCAATCAAATCATCCTTGACTCAGTCAAATACATTATAATGCTAGCGATGACTTCGTTAATGAATACCAAGGAATGTATGGATACCTTGGTGAATCTGTATGAGAAATAGGCTCCAAGTCAGAAGAGGACACTCAAGCACAAGCTTAAGTATTTGAATATAGATAAAGGTGAATCTATAGTATCTTTTTGTTCCAGAATAGCCCAGATTAGAGATAAGATTTTGGTCATTGGGGTCACAGTGGACGATGATGACTTAGTGCAGGCCATATTTGATGGTCTTCCTTCTTCATGGGATACCTTCTTACCAGGAGTGAACCAACCAAAGAAGAGCATTCAACATTAGCATCAAGATTCAAGGTAAAGAATAAAGTCACTTTCTAAAAAGGCTATCAGAGGAAGTCATTCACCAAAGGTATGTTCAAAGGCAAGAGTATTGATACATCTAAGATTAAATTCTTTAGTTGTAATAAGTTGGGTCATTTTGCTAAAGACTGTTAGTATAGGAAGAAATATCCAAGGAAAGGGAAACATTGTGCCTCAACTGTTGAGGATGATGAATCCAAAAGAAAACAGAAAAGTCCTCCTAATGAGAGAGAAAATAGAAAAGAATAATACCTGGTTTCTGCCTTATCCAATTCAATTTTCACGGGGTCGAAAACTTGGTTAGTATAAAATGGTGGATCAAAGCACATGACAGGGTACAAGGAGATCCTCTCAGATTTCTAGACAAAATCTTTTACATAGTAGGTTGAGTTTGGGGATGAAAAATGTTACAAGATAGAGGGAGTAGGCTCTATCTCCTTCAGATTGGAATTTGAGGCTAGACTTCATGTTGATGAAGTATTATATGTTCCAGGGCTCAAGAAGAATCTTCTATCAGTTGCAACCCTTGAGTACAAGGGATATTGGGTGATCTTCAAGGACAAGAAGGCACTATTGTGGACTAAAGGTAGCCACTTGAGTACAACAGAACCCACTGGGACTCGCAGAGGAGGAATTCATATCGTGATAGGACAATCTGTTCAAGAATTGGATCATGATGCGACTAGCTCCAACGATTTGTGGCACATAATACTTGGACATCTTCATTACAATGCACTTCTAGATCTGTAGAACATGGTATATGGAATGCCCTCTATTTCTCTTAGTAAAAATGAAATTTGTAAAGGATGCATGCTAGCTAAAAATATAAAGAAAGCATTTCCTAGTAGTGACAACAAAGCTCAAGGCATCTTAGATCTAGTTGATTATGATGTATGTGGTCCCATGTGTAACACACCCGCTACGGAAAACATAATTTTTTTGTCATTTTTCTTCTTTTCTCTAAGGAATGGAATTCTCAAATCCCTACGGGGCCTGATAAAGACCCTGCCATCCCTTATCTGTACTCATATGATCGGTGGCTATGACCACAGGCCTTATTGGAAAGGTGCTCGTTGGCTTTCGTGATTCGGGAAGTTGCGATACATGTATTTCCTTTTTTTCTCTTGTCTCTTGAAGTCCCGAAATCCGAAGGGGACCAATAGTTTATCATAACTAAAAATGCCTCAGATTAAAACATGTCACTCCACCTTTCGAGGTTTACTCCATCAGGATTTTGGGATGTGTCACGACAGGAGGTCTCGTACCTGGGTTTCCCAGGAGCCGAAACTCCAAAACACCAAACTCTAACATGCTTCATTATTTTTGGGAATCCATCCATCAGGATTTCGCAAGTCGGGGGTTTCGAGAATGGAAAATGTGTGGGGCCCGCACTTAGGTACCCCAGGTGCCGAAATACCAAAATATGATAACTTTTCCACACTCTATCTTTCGGGATATTGAAAGTCGGGATTTCGGGACTTGCGAGTACAAGGGATCTCGCCCTTGGATATTTTGGATGTCGAAACACCGAAATATCGGGACTCAAATCCACGTTAGACCATTTTGGGGTTTTGCTAATCGGTATTTCGGGATTGGTGAGTACAAGGGAATTCATCCTTAGGTGTCTCGGGTACCGAAACGTCGAAACATCACAACTCATCCATGCTAGTTCATTTTGGGGTTTCGCTAATCGGGATTTTGGGTCTTGCGAGTACAGGAGAACTCACACTTAGGTACCCCAAGTGTTGAAACTCCGAAAACTCATAACTTTTCCACACTCTATCTTTCAGGATATTGCAAGTCGGGATTTTGGGACTTGTGAGTACAAGGGATCTCACCCTTGGATATTCCGGATGCCGAAACACTGAAATATCGAGAATCAAATCTACGTTAGACCATTTTGGGGTTTCGCTAATCAGGATTTCAGGATTGGCGAGTACAAGGGAATTTTACCCTTAGGTGTCCCAGGTACCAAAATGTCGAAACATCACAACTCATCCATGCTAGTTCATTTCAGGGTTTCACTAATCGATATTTCAGGTCTTGCGAGTACAAGAGAACTCGCACTTAGGTACCCTGGGTGTCGAAACTCTGAAAACTCATAACTTACCCACACACTAACATTTCGGGATTTCATATGTCAGGATTTTCATGAGTCGTGAGGACAAGGGTTCTTACCCTCTGATCTCCCGTGTGTCGAAACGCTTACCGGTCACCACATGTACTCTACATATGGACGGTCCAGATACTCCCATGGGTCTTGGGATCGACGGTCCTGATTTCTTTGCTACTTACGAAGGTTAAAAAGGGGTCAAGGCATTAATGCCTGCATTCCTTCATTCAACTTAACGGTTGTAACAGACCTTAGATCCTCCGAAAGTACCTCATCCATGCATTTAGCAAGAGGAAGGGTATCCTAGGTACCAAACCACCGAGATGTCCTTAATTCATCCACACACTGTCATTTCGGGATTTCGAGGGTCAGGGTTTCAGGACTTGCGAGTACAAGAGGACTCACATCTAGATACCCCGGGTGTCAAAACACCGAAATGTTCTAAGTCTAAGAGGATCATTCTCTCTCTCGTGCAGGGTTTTTCAGACTTATGCCATAAAATCCTCCGGTAGATTCTTGGGTAAACTTTAAAAAGGGTGTCCTTGTGGGAAGATCTATCCAAGGAATTACTTGAGATAAAATAAGGGAATAGATTTCCCGATAACAGACTTGAATACTGAATCCCTTCAAAATATACATATATACAAATATATACGTAAGTCATATATGGTCGTTCCAATATAAGCATCCAGCCACCATTTCTGATCAAACACCATACAGACAGACTTATATGGAAATCATTCATAATTTCACAAACCATGAGAATACATGTCAGAATATTTAAATTCAAGATACAAGATATAACACTTATCAGAAAACACCAGGTGATGCAACTGCTGAGAGGGGTGCTCGTTTCCACCCAACCGTAGGCTCAGCGACTCCGAATGGATTTACCACTAGCGACCCTCGAGCTAGACCACAATGCTTGAGACTCTCTATCTCGGTTCTTCAGCGATCAAGAACGAAGGTTGCTCTCCTTCTTCTCTGTTATCGCTCACTCTGTATTTTGTTCTAGAGTTCTTTCGATCTCTTCCTATGAACTCTCCCTCATGTCCCCTTTTCCACACCTTTTACCTGCCTTTTATTTTCCGATGAGGTTGCATGTGGCATGAATTTCCCCGCGGTCGTCAGGTCTGAGGCCTCCATAGATGGACGGTTCAGCCCCATCCCTCATTAACTCATGAGGAGCCTCTTCAACTACCATCCTGGAGAGTAATTCATTTCAGGGCCAGGGAGCCGCTCTTGGTTCTCTGGGCCAGTGAAGACCAAATACGGTATTGGTTTTGGTGGAAGTTAACGCCACCATTCCTGGTGCCTTCCACCACCTTTCTTCAGCCATCGTGGTCTCTTTTTCAGCACAACCCCCTCTCAGCAGTCCTGCAGCATATATATATTTTTATATATAATGTTAATTTACATTCGTCGACCTTGTATACTAAGGTCCATTCAGAATCACACATTCACTTCTTTGAGTTTTCCACAGTTCTTGGCCAGCATGATTATTTTTACAGACTGGGGGAAACATGGTGTTACAATTCCCTCCCCCTTAAAGGAACATCATCCTTGATGTTCTATATATCATCATGACATGTATGTACAGAGAGAAACAAAATCAGATATGCCTGTTTCATGGCATCCTCCATTTTCCATGTAGCCTCATCTGGGCCAAAATGTCTCCACTGCACCTTGACATGTGCAATGGTTCGGTTCCAGAGCGGGGTTTCCTTTCTATCCAGTATGCATTGAGGTTCTAGTAGAAATTCTCCCTCTGGTTCCACCTGGATCACAGACCAGTCAATTATATGATTAGAATCATGTATATATTTCTTCAATAATGAAACATGGAAAACATTATGTGCTTTTACTGTGGGAGGAAGTGCTAGCCTATAGGCTACAGGTCCCACTCTATCTAGA
>SNQJ01S0001332.1:78202-88907 GCA_010110895.2 Picea sitchensis
TCAATTCCCCAATACCCAACATATAAATCTATTGAAATATTTACAGCAAAAACAAACATATATACATACCAATATTCACAACTGTTTACAATGAAATAAAATGTTTCCTTGATCCATTTGGAGTGAGTTCAATTCTCCTAAGAGAAAAGTAACAACTATTCCATAACATCATACACTACACTAAATAACTTTACATCTAAAACTAGATAATGGAAATTGATGTGAAAAGAGGCTTTATTCTATTCCATCATATGACTTGGTTGGAGTATTAAAATGCACCTGTAAACATCATAGAAATCATCTCACTTTGATATATAAGTGAAAACATGTTATTTTTCCAATAATTAATCATAAACTCACTCAAAATGCTAAAACGAATTCTTTGGAAAATAATATGTCTAAACTCATATGTAATCATGAAAATGGTCTTAATATAAGTGTTGGCCCTCGACCAATTTTTGGAGAACCTTGATTGTGTTTGACCATTTTTGGGACTTCGACAGGCTGGTCAAAGATGAAGCACCAGGCAAAGCAGAGATCGTGGTATCTCGCCCCCTTTTGTGAGATTTTTGGGATTAGGGTTTATGTAACATGTATGGGATATTGGCCCATGGGTTTACCCATGTTTAGGCCCCATTTTTAATGTATAAATAGATATCTAGGTGATGTAAGAAAGTAGTAGAGAGACCTAGTAGAATCAACTTAGTGTAGAGCTAGAGGATTTGTGCATACTATGTGTTAAGACTTGCAGAGCTAAGTGCAAGTGATTGTAAGAAGCTTGTGTGCAGACTGTGTAAGAAGACTTTGTGTTGTGACCTAGCTCAGGGAAGGAGGATTTGGCGAGGTGCACGTAGATCTCCGGTCCTATGCGGAGTTGGATTTGTGGCTCTGTGCATTGAAAGAAGATAATAAAGAGAAAAAGAGTTGGTGGACGTAGCCCCACGTTGGGGGTGAACCACGTATATCCTATGTTGTGATTGATTTCTGTTATTGATGTGATTTATGCTTAGTGTTGAATCTTTATGTATGTTAAATTCATTTGATATAGTATATTAGTGCTTAATAACTTGGATGAATGCTATATATGTTGATGCTATGTGCAAAATGGTCAGATATGCTTAGATATTGTTGAATACTGCGTTGTTCTGTAATTAGGGTTTTACCTGCGATGTGAATAAAGGATTAAATACTAATGAATATTAATTGCTAAGTGATCTGTTAAAGCATTGTGATCACAGATCTGTGTCCCAGCTAGGTTGTAGACACTTGAGTCTTGCAACCTCCCCTGCCTCTACCTCGGGTGCGACTTCATCTTCTTCACAGGTGTTGTTGAAAGGGTCGGTAGTTAGGGTTTTGTTGGTACGTTGTTGAAGCGTTGAACCCTGGGTATGCCCCTATGCCAACAAATGATTCTATTGTTGGGACTTGAAACTGTGATTGATGGGAATTGAGGGAAAGAGAAAGATCTGTGCATACATCTGTTGTTGTAGCGCACAGTACTCTACTTGACTTGTGAAGCTCTGTGCTAAGAAGAGAAGTTTGATATCAAGAAAAAGAGGTAAGATCTTAAAGCTTTGTGCTCTGATAAAGGTAAGATAAATGGAAATTTTTGTTTCGAAAGAATGGATCTAGGTATATTTGATAAATTTTGTCCTAGTCTGGAAACTAGGGCACAACTAGAAGAAATAAGATATGATATGAATAGATTTGATAAAAACACTGAAATATATGTTATCCTGATGCATAGAAAGAATTTTTGGACTAACAAATGGATGCAGGATCCTAGAAAGAATTTTTTGCAGTTCTATCACTATAATCCCAGTGCGCATTACAGGAAAGGTTGGGGATCGTTTAAGAGAAAGAGAGGATTGACATTATGTTATAATTGTAGAAGACCGGGACATCTTTCTAAGGAATGCCCTGGTAGAATTCCTATTTGCCTTTGTTGTAAAGCTACTGGGCATGAAGTTTTAGATTTCCCTAGAATGATTGCTAAAGTTGAGAAGATGGATATGAGACAAGAAAACCATGAGGAAGGTCCAGAGACTAAGAATATGCTAAAGAACCAGACAGAATCAGAGGTTGTATTATTGCAGATGAAAGAAACACTGAATGATCACAAAGACATCAGTTTATTAGATATTTTAAAAAAGAAGAGTGCATAGAAACAAGAATAGGAGACTTCGACATAGATTGTGTATTGGATGCAGAAACACAGGTGAAAATTATGAAAGAAAGTACTTGGGAAATCTTAGGAAGGCCTATTATGATTCCTTCATTGGGAGGAATAGGATTTTTTAAAGGAAAGATGATAACCCTATGTGGAAGGCTTGCCCATGTACCTATGATTTATCATGGAACATCAAAAGAAGAAGAATTCAATGTCATTAAGTTTACTGAGAAAAAAGCTCCCTTTTCACTTTTGTTAGGAAAGACTTGGATCGAGAGAGATCAGATCCAAAGGAGAAAAGAAGAGGAAGATATAGAATAGAAAAAGAAAGAATTAAGGGATTTCATGGCTAAGAGAATAACGCACTTAATAAAACAACAAGAGGACAAGTTGAAGCAACTGAGGTCCAAAGACTTAGCTGTCGAAGTTGAAAGAAAACGAGAAGGATTAAAGAACCTATCCATGCAGGAGAGTAGAGCACCTACTCCAGAAACAGTAAGAGAAGAAGTATTATCCTCAAACCTTGGGAAATATCCTCAACAATGAAAAGTTACCATGCTAAGAAAGGATAAGAAAAATAATGGAAAGAGAAATCCAAAGACGCAGATCACAGGGAATAAATCTAGAAATCTTAGTAAGAAGAAAGAAAAGCTAGAAAAATTGCAGGAGGTTCCAGAGAGGACTTCGCAGAAGGCAGACTTGCAAAACTTGAACTTTGCCAGAATAACAGAACAACACTGACTGACACTTCACCATGGAGAAGAAATATGATCATTGGAGGCGTCTCGACCGTTAGAATGACGCTCCAGAACAGCTAGAAACGCAGTTATTGCTGGAACGTTCGCCAGCGAACCATTGGGACCGTGCCATAATAGATGGAATGTATTGATTGAGGCATTCATGCCCATTGGAGGAGTCTTTTACGATGTTATATATTTACCCCTTGAATTTTGCACTAAATAAAATTTCACAAATTGTGATTATCCAAGCCCGTAGAGAACTAATCTCTTTCATGCAGTGCTTATTGTAACCTCGCCATTTGTTCTGCTACCTTGATTGTTTGTTCACCGACCTGAGATATTTGATCTCGAGTGTGTATGTCAGGCAACCTTAGCACAGTAGAAAAATCCTTTGAAGAAATCCTCATAGACCTCATGGCTGAGAAGGTCCTGTCCGTAGGAGTATAGGCCTCATCAACGAGAGGAGTGCAAGCATCCCCATCGACTGCACGTCGATATGGGCCCTCCCGAACTGTGACAAAGAAGAGAAGAAAGAATCAAGATGACTTGGAAAATGCAAAGCTCATCACATCAATCCTACCCGACTATATCCCGCCTCTGGCTGGCGCAGTTAGTCGTGATAGTATCTCAAGGGACTTCGACTATAAACTGATTATTGTGTACCTCCCGAAGGGGATACGCATAGTTGGAGTGTAGTTAGGCCAGATTATGACGCTAAAGATCAATGACTTCAACTTAGGATACCACAAGAACTATGGAATGCTCACACCAAAAAAGTACTTGACTAAGAAAACAGGGAAGAAGTCGAAGATAATCCCCCAGCCATGGACTATGGACATCGCAAGGTCCACCATTCTTAATGTGATGAAGATCCCACACTTTTGCACACATCAGGAGGTTAACGCATAGGTTAAACTCCTCCTGTCATGCTACCATGGTGGTTACCTATGGCTGGATCGACACATCACTGTAGATCCGACATTGACCCACCGAATCACCGGATTAAGCATGCAAGGACTCGACCCTCAGGATTTTTACCTAGGGAAGGTTACAGATCACACCCTAGCACAACGCATAAAAGAAACCTATGACAATGTGGAGAAAGGGAAACAGGGCTACAAGTTATCCTCCATCCAGAATGGTGCAGTGCACCTAGCTTTCCAGTTGATCGTTGGTAAGCTTGTCAGGAAGAACAGGCCAACGTAGATCATGGGATTTTTTGTTGACCTCGCAGGAAAATGCATCAAAGGGATGCAAATGAACTGGGCAAGTTATCTCGTCAACCAATTAGAGAAAGACTGTCACGAAGCTCAGGATCAGGGCTACAAGTTCCATTTCATTTGGATGTTGATTCTCATTGCCTTCATTGCTTGGGAGATGCCAGAAGGAGCGACCTTTGCTGAAATCAAGTCGTCTGAACCTATGGCCGTGAAGTTCACTATGCTATGGTATTCAAGCGACATGGAGAAACAATGGAAATCAAATGTAGTGTTTCACACCTATTATCTACAGCTGAAGAGGGCCATTGAATCCTTCCCTTGCATGACGCCTAACACTCTGCACAGGTTGGTAAAAGAATGGCATTTTGGTGACCCAACAAGTACAAAAAAGTATTTAAAAGAAAATGGATTTTATAAATAGTTATTAAAATATTGTACATCATCATTTAGTTTTAGGTGACCTCTTCTTCTTAGCTCTAAAATTCCTAAGCATTTCATCAATATATATGTCTTCTTTCTCTGGGTGCTCTTCAAAATCTGATTGTGATTGCATCCTCTCATGCAAAGAACGCTTAGTCGCGGAGTACTCATGGGGTAATGGAGGCCGTTGTGATGAGGCATTATCTACAAAAGAAAAAAATATAAAATTTAGATGGATAGTCTTTAAATATCATTGAACTAGTTCAGTAATATTAAAAAAAACACCTACAATGTCATTATTTACCTAGTGCACTGGTCGACACCATTGGAATGGTTTCCCCCATATGCTCCTCTCCAACTATACGACCCTTAGGTACAACATTATATTCCATTGATACCACAAACTTTATAAGGACAATCATAAATGTATAAGTAGAAAAAAATAGAAGTACAAAATGTATAACTACGATATTATTAAGTATATGATTAAAATACATTCATATTGTCGTCATGTGCCTCGGTCGTAGAACCATTACGGGCTTGCACCCTAGTGGAATGGGAATGCATAGGAGAACCATCTTCTGGTTGCAAACCTCTATCAACACACTGCTCTCCAATACTAGTGGGTTGGTTGATAGTGTTGCTCCCCTAATTAAAACAAAGTTATAACACATTAAATTTATCGATGATATCAAACATGACTGTATTATATTAATAATAATGGTTAATGTGGATTTAATTTTATTTACCTTATCCTGCAAAGTGGTTCTTGGTAACTATCCCAATCTTTTACGGTGTTCAACTACAACTTTATAGCCGTAATTGTAACCAAGCTAGAGGTCTTCCTCTATGTTTTCAATACCAAACTCATCAACTTACATTGCATAAGAGTATGCATTTTTAATGTTATTGGTTGCAATTACCTAAAAGTTTGAAGGAGATACAAATAAGATATTTGGGTACTTACAATTCGTGACTACAACTTCAAGTAGCCTCCCTGGCCTAGAATGTGCTGGCCACATTTGGAAATCCTTTCTTTTGTTTCCTTTGAAGTGTCATTCAACCTATCATCAAAATTTTCAAGTATGTTAATATATACCACACTTTAATTTACATCTAAAAAAAATTGCAGGTATTGAATTGAAATTGTAATTTACCTTCTTGGACCAGAGGGTGTTTTTCCTTCATTTGTTAATTTCTTCTCTTTTGCATCCTCAATGAGGTCCTTCCACTCCGTATCTAGAATCATCAGAGGAGACTCGTAACTATCATTTTGTTTCAAGTTCTTCCTATGCGTTTCTCGCATATATTTTAAATATTGTCTAGTTGTGGTGGTGGCCAAGGTATTATTAAATGTGTCTACACCAAAAAGGCTTTCAAGATAATCCATCATTTCTTTTTTGAGGTTGGAATTCTGGGAATTCCACCTCTTTTGTATGGTGGGCCAAAAAATCAGAAACACCTTATTCTCCAAGGACCTATAAAAATCAGTGTTCCCTACACGCAAAAATATTATATGATTATTAATTTAAAAATAATAATTTAGATGATTTATATTTGTCTACATAGAGAACATGAAAATTTTAAAAATTACCTGGGACTTTAACTTTCTTTAATAGAAGCTCTTTCTATTTGACCATAAATGTGCCCTTAAGGATCCTCGTGTTGGTCACATGTATTGATTTAGGAAAAGAAACCATATAGTTGGCCAAATCATCAACCTCATCTCCATCACCACCTCCAGAGCCTACCTATGTGGTCACTTCCTGAGTGTGTGTGTCGTGGCTCCCACCTAATGGTGTGGAAGGTGGAGATATGAATAGTTGCATCCTGACAAGTTTACGAGGGCCTATATAGGGATCCTATGGAATCTGTGAAACACCACTACCACCGACACCATGCATGTCGGGGTTAACAGGATCCAAAAATCTCTATATAAGAAATAAAACATTTTTTCGTTTAGATAATGTAAAAGTTAAAAATCAAACTTTCATAATTGATCTTATGGCATAAAAATAAACCAGTTGAAATTGTGGTTATTACCTTATATGTGTGAATCCTTGTCATAACTTCTCTGATCCTTTCTTCAAACTCAAGAGTTTGATCTAGAATATCTAACAAGTGAGCTAGTTCCTTGCTTGTTTTATTGATCTTTTTTTTTAATTAAAACCACAGGGTCGGGGGATTCATACAAATCCCTTTTTCCGAGCGAATCATCATCAACATCATGGCCCACCGACTACATATTCAAAAAAATAAATGATAATTCAGTTATTTAAACAAATAAAATAACGGATAGCCACATAAATAAAATCCACATTAAATGTAATTCAAAAATTGTTGTTTGTTTACCTGTTTTGAGGCCGCTTTTGATTTACCACGATCATCCTGCCATATTACAGTAAAATTAGAATCGCGATCATTATCATGAGAAATAAATTCAAATGTATGAGAAATCCTCCCTCTTTATTGACATCCAAGGAGGAATGTTATTGTTGATAACAAAAATAGACTACACTGAGTAAACAAACTGAATCTCTCCAAATGGATTAACATCGTAAAGAACATAATGAAAATCATAAAATATAAGAGTCATTTCTTAAAGGTTGTGTAAATTAGCATACGTATCGCTCCCATAATAACGTCTGTATCTATTTGATTCAAATTGTAATCAATCAATAACTCTTCCTCTGCAACTATTGATTTTATTGCACATACGAATACACAGTTTCCTTCACGCCCCTCAAATACATAATTGGGTTTCTTATTTGTGGTTGCAGGTCGTGTACTGTTTATAAACCCTGCAATATTCCCCGCTACTTTTTTCCTTCCATCAATATAAATAGTTTCTCCTTTATTTTGATCATTGTCTTTTAGCTGTATATAATTTACAGCCAAGCCATTTCTTTGCATACATTTTGTATATTGGACTATTCGTATCCAATATTTGTAGATATAATAGGGTCTGACATACTCCATCAATTCAGTTAATCCATCATAACAAACCTTTATTCCATCCATGGAAAATATCCCCAAACCATGTAATGACGATGGAGAAATCCAGTATATCCTTTCGTTTACAGAAAAATCAGTGTTTATTTCAGGAAGATCCTTGTGTACCCATCATTTCACTATATTTTTGTACCTCAAGGGCACCTCGATGTCATCTATTCTCTCATGATCATAAGAACATGGTCCCCCTTTTGCAATAAAAAATTCCATGAGTCTATGGAATTTTCTTCTGATATTCTCACCTCTATTGATATCCACCTATTAGACCTACGAGATGTCTCACCTTCCTCTATTCTACTTGAACTTCCCTCACTCAATGAAGATAGATCTAATAAATACTTGTTTGTTTGTACGTCCTATAACACCATCAATGATAAAAACAATCAGACAGTCAAGTTGTAACACTAATTAGTACAATGGTTCTACTTCATTACTAGTATCGTGTTGGTATCATAGTAAGCTCATAATGATTACCATAGTGTTACTCTTTCACACTTGTATTATGCTCTATTACTATTGGTATACTATATAGGAATTATAGTTGTTATAACCCTAAATTTCTCTACATATGCATACCTGGTCTTTGGCCCTCTTACTTGCATTTTTTTCCAAGCCATCACTGAGTTTCTCTTCTAAAAAACCCATTTTTTTAATATGTACACATCCTGCAACAATACTTCCCAGGTACATACGCTTGTTGCACCACTATAGTTTGCGTATACTTGCAAAAGTTGCAAAAAATAAAAAGTTACAAGGAATTAATTGAGATTATAGGGTATTGGATAGTTTCCCAACTAATCACTGCCTATAGCCTATCACCCAACCGAATAACCATCCTTTTGTCATATAAAAGGAGGTGTTGGGTTCTCATTCCACATCTAGACATAAGAATGGTGAATCTCTTCCTGTTTCACATCCCCTCCTTGCCCCAAGTAATTGCATCCCTTTTGTGAGAATTGCCTCGGAATTCCCCATTTTTCCCTTCTTCCTCCATCATAAACCCATTCACTTCCCAAGAAGAGATCTAAAGGCTGTGAGGAGAATCCATATAGAGGTGCACTTGGAGCTTGGTGAAGAGGAGCCTAGACCAGGGTCATGGAGTAGTAGTTGGATTTGGTTGTAAAAGGTATAATCATTGAATTATCAATAAAAGAATTACTTTTCCTGTCCCAAATCATGGCATATTGAATGTTTTTAATGGTTTATGTTTTAATATTTTAACGTCTAACCTTGATTTTTATATGAATTGCATGCTTGCAGTTTTATGTTTTTTTTTTCTTTGAATGCATGCCAGCCTTGGGAGGAGGTGTGCAGTTAATGAAGCTTTCAAGTGTGAGAGGATCATCACCAGACACAGAGTAGAGGTATAGTTACTTGATCCTTCTCATCTTTTTTTTTCTTTCATGAGTCTTGGGTGTTAGCACAATAATTTGCACTAGAAAATATGGTTATTTTTATGATCTATTTTGTAGCAATGGTGAATTAAGGGATTCTGCAGTGCCAACTTCCTCAAGAACCAAGAGCACACATGTCATAAACACAAGAGACGGGTTAGAAATTCCATCCACACATTAAAGAGAAGGTTTATGCAAATGGAGACCTTCCTAAAATAGAGGAGGGCTGTGTCACAGTGATGTTACCAAATCCACATAGTTGTTTTGATGATGGGCACTACCAATTCCACAGAGGCTATTTGAGGAGTGGCGCTACCGAATTCGCAGAGGCAATTTGAGGTGTGGCGCTACCGCTTCATAGAGGATAATTCAGGATCAATGCTACGGAATTGCACACAGGATCAACACTATGGAAACTGGAGGCCTATTTTGGATCGGTGCTACGAAATGTGCAAAGTTATTTTGCAAGGAAGCTTCTGCAAGTTTTGAGCGACTAACTTAAAACTTGGATTATAAACAAATGGAAAGGTATTTTTGAAAAATGGAGGAGGTTTTTGTTCATCACAGAACAAGTAAAAAAAAACACTCTCATTTTTTCAAAATGTGTTATGGTTAGAGAGATATTAGACATAGAAGTCGTGCTACTAAATGTGCAGAACTATTTTACAGTGGCGCTAAAAAATTTCCTATAGCGGTTACTGTTTGGATATTCGCCTTGTTGGGAGGTTGCCACCTGTCAAGGAGGATTTTAATGGCTTCTAAAGGATCATTTATATGTCAAGGGACACCTACACCTAAGTTTTAGCTCCATCAAAGACCTCATGCAGTGAGGTGGAAACCGTTTATTAATGACTTCCGACAAATTCCTGAAAATTAGCAGTTTGTTGGATTTTTGTCTCTTTGATTGTTGCCACCTATCTCCAAGGCTTAGAATCCAATGGAGGAGATGGGATTCGACCTCCTAAGGATATTTGGATGCTATTTTCTATTTAATAAAGTATAGATCTCTTGGATAGGGTTTGGATTCATGATCCAAGAGAGATGAGAGAGTTGTAGGAGGCACTTTTCCTATGACCATTGTAACCCTGAGGAGATTATGTTTTTGTAAACATTTATGTTATTGAAGGTTCATGATATCTATGTTATAATATTGTTTCTCTTATTTTATTTCCCAATTTGTCTTCTTAATTGAATGAATTGTACACCTTGAGGATCATGGTTGCCTTTGATTAATGGATTCTTGGTCGTCTGAGGTTCTGATGTATCTTTCCTATTAGTCACTATTTACATTCAAGTACCATTAATTCATTTATGCAGAGAAGATCTATCCCTTATCTATGTTCTTCTATGTGTTATGTTTTCATTCCTCTATTCAATAAGCCTTTATCTGATATGCAGATTGATTTCATTTAATGAGAAGGGTGTTTAGATGACTCCATAGCCCAATGGTCTATCATTGATTTACAACAGCTTATTGTCCTTTCCCTTCCTTATTTTATTTTTCTTGATCCACAAAACCAATCAAGTATTTCTATTTCTATGTTACCAAGATTAATCTCATTTGTAGTCTGGGAGTGACTCTTGGAGTGATAACATTTTCTACGTCGTTGTCGGGGTGGTGATTTGAGGATGTTGAATATCTCCCTGGGTAAAATGACAAGTACAGTTCCAGCTTTAGATGGTAGACTGAAGTTGGGAACCTATAGGACTTCATATTTTCTACTTGGAAACTCCATAAAGATGAACTTG
>SNQJ01S0001332.1:88957-105119 GCA_010110895.2 Picea sitchensis
TTCTCCTAAGAGAAAAGTAACAACTATTCCATAACATCATACACTACACTAAATAACTTTACATCTAAAACTAGATAATGGAAATTGATGTGAAAAGAGGCTTTATTCTATTCCATCATATGACTTGGTTGGAGTATTAAAATTCACCTGTAAACACCATAGAACTCATCTCACTTTGATATATAAGTGAAAACATGTTATTTTTCCAATAATTAATCATAAACTCACTCAAAATGCTAAAACGAATTCTTTGGAAAATAATATGTCTAAACTCATATGTAATCATGAAAATGGTCTTAATGTAAGTGTTGGCCCTCAACCAATTTTTGGAGAACCTTGGTTGTGTTTGACCATTTTTGGGACTTCGACAGGATGGTCAAAGATGAAGCGCCTGGCGAAGCAGAGATCACGGGATCTTGCCCCCTTTTGTGATATTTTTGGGATTAGGGTTTATGTAACAGGTATGGGATACTGTCCCATGGGTTTACCCATATTTAGGCCCAATTTTTAATGTATAAATAGATATCTAGGCGATGTAAGAAAGTAGTAGAGAGACCTAGTAGAATCAACTTAGTGTAGATCTAGAGGATTTGTGCATACTATGTGTTAAGACTTGCAGAGCTAAGTGCAAGTGATTGTAAGAAGCTTGTGTGAAGACTGTGTAAGAAGGCTTTGTGTTGTGACCTAGCTCAGGGAAGGAGGATCTGGTGAGGTGCACGTAGATCTCATGTCCTATGCGGAGTTGGATTTGTGGCTCTGTGCATTGAAAGAAGATAATAAAGAGAAAAAGAGTTCGTGGACGTAGCCCCACGTTGGGGGTGAACCACGTATATGCTATGTTGTGATTGCTTTGTGTTATTGATGTGATTTATGCTTAGTGTTGAATCTTTATGTATGTTAAATTCATTTGATATAGTATATTAGTGCTTAATAACTTGGATGAATGCTATATATGTTGATGCTATGTGCTAAATGGTTAGATATGCTTAGATATTGTTGAATACTACGTTGTTCTGTAATTAGGGTTTTACCTGCGATGTGAATAAAGGATTAAATACTAATGAATATTAACTGCTAAGTGCTTTGTTAAAGCATTGTGATCACAGATCTGTGTCCCAGCTAGGTTGTAGACACTTGAGTCCTGCAACCTTCCCTACCTCTACCTCGGGTGTGACTTCATCTTCTTCACAGGTGTTGCCGAAAGGGCCGGTAGTTAGGGTTTTGTTGGTACATTGTTGAAGCGTTGAACCCTGGGTATGCCCCTATGCCAACAAATGATTATATTGTTGGGACTTGAAACTGTGATTGATGGGAACTGATGGAAAGAGAAAGATCTGTGCGTAGATCTGTTGTTGTAGTGTGCAGTACTCTACTTGACTTGTGAAGCTCTGTGCTAAGAAGAGAAGTCTGATCTAAAGAAAAAGAGGTAAGATCTTAAAGCTTTGTGCTCTGATAAAGGTAAGATAAGTGGAATTTTTTGTTTTGAAAGAAAGGATCTAGGTATATTTGATAATTTTTTTCCTATTCTGAAAACTAGGGCACAACTAGAAGAAAGAAGATATGATATGAATAGATTTGATAAAAATAGTGAAAGATATGTTATCCTGATGCATAGAAAGAATTTTTGGACTAACAAATGGATGCAGGATCCTAGAAAGAATTTTTTGCAGGTCTATCACTATGATCCCAGTGCACATTACAAGAAAGGTTGGGGATCGTTTAAGAGAAAGAGAGGATTGACATTATGTTATAATTGCTGAAGACCGGGACATCTTTCTAAGGAATTCCCTGGTAGAATTCCTATTTGCCTTTGTTGTAAAGCTATTGGACATGAAGTTTTAGATTTCCCTAGAATGATTGCTAAAGTTGAGAAGATGGATATGAGACAAGAAAACCATGAGGAAGGTCCAGAGACTAAGAATATGCTAAAGAACCAGACAGAATCAAAGGTTGTATTATTGTAGATGAAATAAACACTGAATGATCACAAAGACATCAGTTTATCAGATATTTTAAAAGAGAAGAGTGCATAGAAACAAGAATAGGAGACTTCGACATAGACTATGTATTGGATGCAGAAACACAAGCGAACATTATGATAGAAAGTACTTGGGAAATCTTAGGAAGGCCTATTATGATTCCTTCATTGGGAGGAATATGATTGTTTAAAGGAAAGATGATAACCCTATGTGGAAGACTTGCCCATGTACCTATGATTTCTCATGGAACATTGAAAAAAGAAGAATTCGATGTCATTAAGTTTACTGAGAACAAAGCTCCCTTTTCACTTTTTTTAGGAAAGACTTGGATCGAGAGAGATCAGATCCAAAGGAGAAAAGAAGAGGAATATATAGAACAAAAAAAGAAAGAATTAAGGGATTTCATGGCTAAGAGAATAACGCACTTAATAAAATAACAAGAGGACAAGTTGAAGCAACTGAGGGCCAGATACTTAGCTATCGAAGTTGAAATAAATGAGAAGGATTAAAGAACCTATCCATGCAGGAGAGTAGAGAACCTACTCCAGAAACAGTAAGAGAAGAAGTATTATCCTCAAACCTTGGGAAAGATCCTCAACAATGCGAATTTACCATGCTAAGAAAGGATAAGAAAAAGAATGGACCTGATTGTTTGTTCACTGACCTGAGATATCTAATCTCGAGCGTGTATGTCAGGAGACCTTAGCGTAGTAGAAAAATCCGTTGAAGAAATCCTCATAGACCTCATGGCTAAGAAGGTCCTGTCTGTAGGAGTATAGGCCTCGTCAACGAGAGGAGTGAAATCATCCCCATCGAATGCATGTTGATCTGGGCCCTCCCGAACTGCGACAGAGAAGAGAAGAAAGCATCACGACAACTTGGCAAATGCGAAGCTCATCCCATCAATCCTACCCGACTATATCCCACCTTTGGTTGGCGCAGTTAGTCGTGATAGTGTCTTGAGGGACTTCGACTATAAACTGATTATTGCGTACCTCCCGAAGGGGATACGCACAGTTGGAGTGTAGTTAGGCCAGATTATGATGTTGAAGATCAATGACTTCAACTTAGGAGACCAAAATAACTATGGAATGCTCACACCACAAAAGTACTTGACCAAGACAATAGGGAAGAAGTCAAAGATAATCCCCCAGCCATGGACTATGGACATCGCAAGGTCCACCATTCTTAATGTGATGAAGATCCCACACTTTGGCACACATCAGGAGGTTAACACATGGGTTAAACTCCTCCTATCATGATACCATGGTGGTTACCTATGGCTGGATCGGCACATCACTGTAGATCCGACATTGACCCACCGAATCACCAGATTAAGCATGTAAGGACTCGACCCTCAGGATTTTTACCTAGTGAAGGTTACAAATCGCACCTTGGTGCAATGCATAAAAGAAACCTATGAAAATGTGGAGAAAGGGAAACAGGGATACAAGTTATCCTTCATCCAAAATGGTGCAGTGCGCCTAGCTTTCCAGTTGATCATTGGTAAGCTCGGCAGGAAGAACATGCCAACGCAGGTCATGGGGTTTGTTGTCGACCTCGCAGGAAAATGCATCGAAGGGATGCAAATGAACTGGGCAAGCTATCTCGTCAAACAATTAGAAAAAGACTGTCGCGAAGCTCAAGATCAGGGCTACGAGTTCCATTTCATTTGGATGTTGATTCTCATTGCCTTCATTGCTTGGGAGATACTGGAAGGAGCAACCTTCCCTGAAATCAAGCCGTCTGAACCTATGGTCGTGAAGTTCACTACGCTATGGTATTCGAGCGACATGGAGAAACAATGGCAGTCAAATGCAGTGTTCCACACCTATTATCTACAGCTGAAGAGGGCCATTGAATCCTTCTCTCGCATGACGTCTAACACTCTGCACAGGTTGGTAAAAGAATGGCATTTTGGTGACCCAACAAGTACAAAAAAGTATATAATAGAAAATGGATTTTATAAATAGTTATTAAAATATTGTACATCATCATTTAGTTTTTGGTGACCTCTTCTTCTTAGCTCTAAAATTCCTAAGCATTTCATCAATATCTATGTCTTCGTTCTCTAGGTTCTCTTCAAAATCCGATTGTGATTGCATCCTCTCACGCAAAGAACGCTTAGTCGCAGAGTACTCATGGGGTAATGGAGGCCGTTGTGATGAGGCATTACCTACAAAAGAAAAAAATATAAAATTTAGATGGATAGTCTTTAAATATCATTGAACTAATTCAGTAATATTAAAAAAAACACCTACAATGTCATTATTTACCTAGTGCACTGGTCGACACCATTGGAATGGTTTCCCCTGTATGCTCCTCTCCAACTATATGACCCTTAGGTACAACATTATCTTCCATTGATACCACAAACTTTATAAGGACAATCATAAATGTATAAGTAGAAAAAAATAGAAGTACAAAATGTATAACTATGAAATTATTAAGCATATGATTAAAATACATTCATATTGTCGTCATGTGCCTCGGTCGTAGCACCATTGTGGGGTTGCACCCTAATGGAATGGAAATGCATAGGAGAACCATCTTCTGGTTGCAAACCTCTATCAACGCACTGCTCTCCAATACTAGTGGGTTGGTTGACAGTGTTTCTCCCCTGATTAAAACAAAGTTATAACACATTAAATTTATCGATGATATCAAACATGATTGTATTATATTAATAATAATGGTTAATGTGGATTTAATTTTATTTACCTTATCCTACAAAGTGGTTCTTGGTAACTACCCCAATCTTTTACGGTGTTCAACTACAACTTTATAGCCATAATTGTAACCAAGCTCGAGGTCTTCCTCTGTGTTTTCAGTACCAAACTCATCAACTTACATTGCATAAGAGTATGCATTTTTAATTTTATTGGTTGCAATTACCTAAAAGTTTGAAGGAGATACAAATAAGATATTTGGGTACTTACAATTCGTGACTACAACTTCAAGTAGCCTCCCTGGCCTAGCATGTGCTGGCCACATTTGGAAATCCTTTCTTTTGTTTCCTTTGAAGTATCATTCAACCTATCATCAAAATTTTCAAGTATGTTAATATATACCACACTTTTATTTACATCTAAAAAAATTTGAAGGTATTGAATTGAAATTGTAATTTACCTTCTTGGACCAGAGGGTGTTTTTCCTTCATCTATTAATTTCTTCTCTTTTGCATCCTCAATGAGGTCCTTCCACTCCGTATCTGGAATCATCAGAGGAGACTCGTAACTATCATTTTGTTTCAAGTGTTTCCTATGTGTTTCTCGCGTATATTTTAAATATTGTCTAGCTATGGTGATGGCCAAGGTATTATTAAATGTGTCTACACCAAAAAGGCTTTCAAGATAATCCATCATTTCTTTTTTGAGGTTGGAATTCTGGGAATTCCACCTCTTTCGTATGGTGGGACAAAAAATCATAAACACCTTATTCTCCAAGGACCTATAAAAATCAATGTTCACTACACGCAAAAAGATTATATGATTATTAATTTAAAAATAATAATTTAGATGATTTATATTTGTCTACATAGAGAACATGAAAATTTTAAAAATTACCTGGGACTTTAACTTTCTTTAATAGAATCTCTTTCTAGCTGACCATAAATATTCCCTTAAGGATCCTCGTGTTGGTCACATGTATTGATTTAGGAAAATAAACCATATAGTTGGCCAAATCATCAACCTCATATCCTTCACCACCTCCAGAGCCTACCTATGTGGTCGCTTCCTGAGTGTGTGTGTCGTGGCTCCCACCTAATGGTGTGGAAGGCGGAGATATGAATAGTTGTGTTCTGGCAAGTTTACGAGGACCTATATAGGGATCCTATGGAATATGTGAAACACCACTACCACCGACACCATGCATGTCGGGGTTAACATGATCCAAAAATCTCTATATAAGAAATAAAACATGTTTTCGTTTAGATAATGTAAAAGTTAAAAATCAAGATTTCATAATTGATCTTATGGCATAAAAATAAACCAATTGAATTTTTTTTTATTACCTTATATGTGTGAATCCTTGTCATGACTTCTTAGATCCTTTCTTCAAACTCAAGAGTTTGATCTAGAATATCTAACAAATGAGCTAGTTCCTTGCTTGTTTTATTGATCTTTTTTTTTAATTAAAACCATAAGGTCAGGGGATTCATACAAATCCCTTTTGCCGAGAGAATCATCATCAACATCATGGCCCATAGACTACATATTCAAAAAAATAAATGATAATTCAGTTATGTAAACAAATAAAATAACGGATAGCCACATAAATAAAATGCACATTAAATGCAATTCAAAAATTGTTGTTTGTTTACCTGTTTTGAGGCCACTTTTAATTTACCACGATCATCCTGCCATATTACAGTAAAATTAGAATCAAGATCATTATCATGAGAAATAAATTCAAATGTATGAGAAATCCTCCCTCTTTATTGACATCCAAGGAGGAATGTTATTGTTGATAACAAAAATAGACTACACTGAGTAAACAGATTGAATCTCTCCAAATGGATTAACATCGTAAAGAACATAATGAAAATCATAAAATATAAGAGTCATTTCTTACAGGTTGGGTAAATTAGCATACGTATCGCTCCCATAATAACATCTGTATCTATTTGATTCAATTGTAATCAATCAATAACTCTTCCCCTGCAACTATTGATTTTATTGCACATACGAATACACAGTTTCTTTCACGCCCCTCAAATACACAATTGGGTTTCTTATTTGTGGTTGTAGGTCATGTACTGTTTATAAACCCTGCAATATTCCCTCCTACTTTTTTCCTTCCATCAATATAAATAGTTGCTCCTTTATTTTGATCATTGTCTTTTAGTTGTATATAATTTGCAGCCAAGCCATTTCTTTGCATACATTTTGTATATTGGACTATTCGTATCCAATATTTGTAGATATAATAGGGTCTGATATACTCCATCAATTCAGTTAATCCATCATAACAGACCTTTATTCCATCCATGGAAAATATCCCCAAACCATGTAATGATGATGGAGAAATCCGGTATATCCTTTCGTTTACAGAAAAATCAGTGTTTATTTCAGGAAGATCCTTGTGTACCCATAATTTCACTATATTTTTGTACCTCAAGGGCACCTCAATGTAATCTATTCTCTCATGATCATAAGAACATGATCCCCCTTTTGCAATAAACAATTCCATGCATCTATGGAATTTTCTTCTGATATTCTCACCTCTAGTTGATATCCACCTATTAGACTTACTATATGTCTCACTTTCCTCTATTCTACTTGAACTTCCCTCACTCAATGAAGATAGATCTAATAAATACTTGTTTGTTTGTATGTCCTATAACACCATCAATGATAAAAACAATCATCCAGTCAAGTTGTAACACTCATTAGTACAATGGTTCTACTTCATTACTAGTATCGTGTTGGTATCATAGTAAGCTCATTATGATTACCATAGTGTTACTCTTTCACACTTGTATTATGCTCTATTACTATTGGAATACTATCTAGGAATTATAGGTGTTATAACCCTAAATTTCTCTACATATGAATACCTGGTCTTTGACCCTCTTACTTGCATTTTTTCCAAGCCA
Organism: Picea sitchensis; assembly: GCA_010110895.2. Lineage (NCBI taxonomy): Eukaryota > Viridiplantae > Streptophyta > Pinopsida > Pinales > Pinaceae > Picea > Picea sitchensis. Next base: position 96,536 of record SNQJ01S0001332.1, read on the forward strand.
TCACTGAGTTTCTCTTCTAAAAAACCCATTTTTTGAATATGTACACATCCTGCAACAATACTTCCCATGTACATACGCTTGTTGCACCACTACAGTTCGCGTATACTTGCAAAAGTTGCAAAAAATAAAAAGTTACAAGGAATTAATTGAGATTATAGGGTATTGGGTAGTTTCCCAACTAATCACTGCCTATAGCCCAACCAACCGAATAACCATCCTTTTGTCATATAAAAGGAGGTGTTGGGTTCTCATTCCACATCTAGACATAAGAACAGTGAAACTCTTCCCGTTTCACATCCCCTCCTTGCCCCAAGTAATTGCATCCCTTTTGTGAGAATTTCCTCGGAATTCCCCATTTTTCCCTTCTTCCTCCATCATAAACCCATTCACTTCCCAAGAAGAGATCTAAAGGTTGTGAGGAGAAGCCATATAGAGGTGCACTTGGATCTTGGTGAAGAGGAGCCCAGACTAGGTTCGTGGAGTAGTAGTTGGATTTGGTTGTAAAAGGTATAATCATTGAATTATCAATAAAAGAAGTACTTTTCCTATCCCAAATCATGGCATATTGAATGTTTTTAATGGTTTATGTTTGAATATTTTAACATCTAACCTTGATTTTTATATGAATTGCATGCTTGTAGTTTTATGTTTGTTTTTCTTTGAATGCATGCCAGCCTTGGAAGGAGGTGTGCAGTTAATGAAGCTTTCAAGCGTGAGAGGATCATCACCAGACGCAGAGTAGAGGTATAGTTACCTGATCCTTCTCATCTTTTTTTTTCTTTCATGAGTCTTGGGTGTTAGCACAATAATTTGCACTAGAAAATATGGTTATTTTTATGATCTATTTTGCACTTCCTCAAGAACCAAGAGCACACATGTCATAAACACAAGAGACGGGTTAGAAATTCCATCCACACATTAAAGAGAAAGCTTATGCAAATGGAGGCTTTCCTAAAACAGAGGAGGACTATGTCACAGCGATGCTACCAAATCCACATAGTTGTTTTGATGATGGGCACTACCAATTCCACAGAGGCTATTTGAGGAGTGGCGCTACCGAATTCGCAGAGGCAATTTGAGGTGTGGTGCTACCGATTCGTAGAGGATAATCCAGGATCAATGCTACGGAATTGCACACAGGATCAACACTATGGAAAATGGAGGCCTATTTTGGATCGGTGCTACGAAATGTACAGAGTTATTTTACAAGGAAGCTTCTGCAAGTTTTGAGTGACTAACTTAAAACTTGGATTATAAACAAATGGAAAGGTATTTTTGAAAAATGGAGGAGGTTTTTGTTCATCACAGAACAAGTAACAAAAAACGCTCTCAGTTTTTCAAAATGTGTTATGTTTAGAGAGATATTAGACATATAATTCATGCTACGAAGTGTGCAAAACTATTTTACAGTGGTGCTATGAAATTTCCTATAGCGGATACTATTTGGATATTCGCTTTGTTGGGAGGTTTCCACCTATCAAGGAGGATTTTAATGGATTCTAAAGGATCATTTATATGTCAAGGGACACCTACACCTAAGTTTTAGATCCATCAAAGACCTCATGCAGTGAGGTGGAAACTGTTTATTAATGAGTTCCGACAAATTCCTGAAATTTAGCAGTTTGTTGGATTTTTGTCTCTTTGATTGTTGCCACCTATCTGCAAGGCTTAGAATACAATGGAGGAGATGGGATTCAACCTCCTAAGGACATTTGGATTCTATATTCTATTTAATAAAGTATAGATATCTTGGATAGGGTTTGGATTCATGAGCCAGGAGAGATGAGAGAGTTGTAGGAGGCACTTTTCCTGTGACCATTGTAACCCTAAGGAGATTATGTTTTGTAAACATTTATGTTATTGAAGGTTCATGATATCTATGTTATAATATTGTTTCTCTTATTTTATTTCCCAATTTGTCTTCTTACTTGAATGAATTGTACACCTTGAGGATCATGGCTGCCTTTGATTAATGGATTCTTGACCATCCAAGGATCTGATGTATCTTGCCTATTAGTCATTGTTTACATTCAAGTACCTTTAATTCATTTATGAAGAGAGGATATTTTCCCTATGGATGTTCTTCTTTGTGTTATCTTTTTCTTCCTCTATTCAATAAATATTTATCTGATATTGTAACAACCCTAGTTGAATAAATGTTTAAGGTTTATTAAGTAAAAAATTATTTATGGGATTAATTGTCTTAACATGGTATTAATTAAACAAAGATTGATCTAATGATATTAATTAAGTAGTTATTAATTAATTAAAGGTTATAACTTTGATTAATTAATTAATTAATTAACTACCTATCACATTTAATAACACGAGTATTAAATTTAATAGATTAATAAGTTATATTGTTTAAATTAAAAGGTTATGTACACGGAAAGGGATAACATATTAATTACGAGAGGATAAAATAATAAAGGAAAGGATAAGGGGAATTAACAAGGAGTAGGTAAGGAAGTAAATGCATGAGGCGGTGAAGGAAGGATATGGAGGCGGAGGAGGTTTACGAAGGGATTATCATTCGACGGGAGATTTGGGGGGGGCTCTAAGGGGGATTTGCAGAGAGGGGAGTTGAGTTTTGGAGTTGGATTGGATCAGTACAGGCACCGGTTTGCTGGAGGTTTTGGGAACGGGGGCTAGGATATCCATATGATATCCTGGAGCTAGGAAGTTGACCTAGTTGGTAGGGTGGAACAAGGTTTTGGGCAGTGTTTACACAGTGCAGCAACGGTCAACAAGGCAAGCGAACAAACGGAGGGTCACCATCAGACCCAGGTTATTAAAATTTTTTATTGTTTTATTTTGCTATAAAATTTTATTAATTGTGGATAAATCTATATGCGAATGTGCTCAATTAAAGGAATTTTTTTTGAATTTTACTAATATGCTCAATATAGAGGAATTATTGAACTTTACTATTATGTTAGTAGAATCAATGGATGTTAAATAATATGGCCACTACAATTGGTATCAGAGCGTCTTAGATTGAAATCTGGGCCTATGGGCCAAGTTCCCAGCTCCAGTCCCGTCTAACCTGCAAACCAAACCAAACGCAGAAATTTTAAAACAAATATAAAAAAATAAATGCAATACAAATTGAAAATGTAAAAACAAACTACCAAAGTAAAACATACAACTAGGTTTGTTACAATTACTTGACCCCAATTAATTTTCTTTAAATTATATTCAACATCAAAGTAATTACAACTTGCTAAAATGAAGCGGGGCTCTGTAGTGCGGAGGATTTTAAGAAAGGGAAGGGGAAAACTTTGTGAACTCGTAAACATGAAATTCAGTGCAACCTCTCTTCAACAAAGACTCTATTGTTCTTTTCAAGGAGTTTTTAGACATGGGGAGGCCGAGGAAGTGTCCTCTGTCTACTGAATTTAAAAACGAAGATTTTACTCATATAGGAAATCCTGACGAGGTTCTCCAATATGCTAATTTCGCACAATTAGCGATTCCCTTAAATATTAGTCTTTTTTTGTGCCTGTATGAATCTCTGCACGCGCTGAATCTCCATAGCCAATTCTTTCTCTATCATGGTTTTGCTCAAGAATAAACGGGATCATGCCCCCAAGGCCAACTATTGACTCGCCGATATATATAGAGAAAATCCCAGATGGGTTAGAGTGATATTCCAGTAATAAAGAGTTAATGAACAGGCACCAGTATCACCGGTATAATGAAGGCAGGTAGTAAGAGTTAATGCCTTTAGGTAGGCTCCTTTCTCCACTACTGTTGATCAAACCCGGGACCTGACACACCTTTCTACCTACATCTGCTGATCAAACAACCACCAGCGGATGAAACCACCTTTATACCTTGTATGATGTAAAGAATTGAAATTTAATTTTAATAAAATTAATGAAAAAAAAAATCTACAAAAGAATTGAAAACACCTTTACCTCTTAAAAGTTCAAATATGTACGTTGAATACAAAATTTAATAGTTCTGTGGAAAAAATTATGCTTTACTGTAAATTCGACATGAGAATGTAGGCCATTGCATGTTGTTAGTTCACACAGGTCACCTTTTACTTATGTACTGAATTTTCACTAGCAAAACACGGCGACAAGAAACCACTGTGAAAGAAAACTCTTGCACATGCTCCAGTTAATTTCAATTTATCAGCCATGGCGAAATGGCTATTGTACAAATAAAATAAAAAAATTATTAACCACCTTTGAAGCCTCTACCTGGTCTACAAGTTTTTTTTTTATATAATTAGTAATTATAACACGACCGTGAAAAAATATTAAGATGCATAAAATCCATTCTTCCTCCTAAGTCAATTGAAACAACCCAGTCACTGTTAGGATGCAGGAGCACAAATGAACACGTAAATTAAACATTTTTTTTGTTCAACGCGCGAAAGTTTTTCTTTTGAAAATTTTCCGAAATATTGCATCAGTAATGTTTTGATTTACGGAGGCAAAAGACTCGAGGATTTAGATATATACTTCGCATATTCTGCTAATTGTTTGACATTTAAAGTTTTTTTTTTTAAATCAGAACCTTCGCAGAAGTACTGACTTGTTTAAGGAAGCAAGTGTTGAACAGTGTACATATACTTGGCAGAATTGAAAATTGTGTAATTGCTTCACATTTAAAGTTATTCTTTTGAGAAAACTCTAAACGTTGCCATGTACTTACTCGATTTATGAAGACAAACGCTGGCCAGAAAGGCCATCAAGATTTAGGTGTAGGATTAAAAAGATTCAAAACAATACCTTTCGAGGTGAATAATTCTGGAGTAACTTTAGCAGAAATTTTGGTTGCTATCATAGTTCTTTTAATCAAATTTCTAGGTCATAGTTTCAGACTGCAAGGGTCTCTAATTCGAATCAGGTCTCTGAATCAAATCAGATACTTAAAAAAAACAAAAATGCAACAAAAAAAAATGGAATATAATGAAATTTAAATTTTTTTTATTTTCATAATTCAAAACCCCAATAACTCTAAAAATTCTGAGACAAGGAAAAACGTACCTCCAGGATCGAGGTTTCTCCGACAACGAATTCACAATGAAGAAAGCACTGGAACATCAGTGACCATATCAATATACCCTGTTTCTTCAAACGATCTGGCAGCAGATACAACAATGGCCAGCGCTAGCAAAGTGCTCAGAACAATGGCGAGGATGCTTGCCATGGTAGGCGAGATTATTGGAACCTCTTAACAGAGAAAAGGCAAGATCTGTGGTGAAGAAATAATGATGCGAGGAAGGTCTCGGTGGATGAGAAGGAGGCGACAGAGGAAGGACGCGTAGGGTTTGAAGAGTTGGCAGGTGTAGGGTTNTTAATAAATTATATTGTTAAATTAAGCTTATGTATTCGGGAAGGGATAGGACATTAAATATAGGATAAAATAATAAATAAAGGGGATAAGGGGCATTAACTACGAAAGGATAAGATAAGGTAATAAATGGGTAGGTAGGGAAGAAAAGGAGAGGGAAGTCGGTGAAGGGGAAATATGAGTGGAGAAGGTTAGGAAGGAGAGGAGGATTCGAGAGGAGATATTCATTGATTTTTGGGGCTCTCTTGGATTTGCAGAGAGGAGTTGAGTTCGAGAGTGGGAAGGTTTAGTACAAGGGCATTGGTTTGCTGGAGGTTTTGGGAACGGGGGCTAGGATATCCATATGATATTCTGGAGCTAGGTAGTTGTCCTAGTTGGCAGGGAGGATAGTAGGTTTGGGCAGTGTTGGTCAGTGTATCAGGCAGCAGGAAGGCAACAACAAGACAACAAGGCGAATTAGCATCAGACCCAGGTAATTTAAATTGTGTATTTGTTTTATTTTTCTATAAAATTTTATTGTTGTTGATAAATTTATATGTGAATGTGCTCAATTAAAGGAATATTTGAATTTTACTGTTTTTCTCAATTAAAAGAAATTAGTGAATTTTTTGAAATCAATACTGTTACAATTTGTGTAATTATTTGACGTTAAATCTATTCGGCCCCTACACATGGTATCAGAGCCTTGGTTCAAAATATGGAACCAAGGGCCTACCTACCTACCTACTGGCCTACCTGATTTAGTAATGGAATTATACCCACCCAAAAATTTGATATATCTGAGCCTTAAGGGCCAAATTCCCCGCTCCAACTCCAGCTACGCCTAACCTACGAACCAAACACATAAATTTTAATACAAAATAAAAATAAATGAAATACAAATTGAAAATGATAAAAAAAAAAAAACAAATTTACCAAAGTAAAACAATCAACTAGGGTTGTTACGGTTTTGCAGCTCTAACCCACTACTGAGAAGTTTGAGTCGCCATCAGGATGTCGACCTTCAGACCAATTTAACTCGATAAACACAAGCTCAACAAATGACGTAGGAGTTATCTGCGAGGAGTTTTTACAACTATGAAAAAAAGAAGTGAAAGTATCTTCAAATATATTTACCTTTGTCAGAGTTTAGTAAAGAGGCATTGCAAAAATCAAATTTCATAAAATCTTAATAAAGGATGTGCCTAATATATGTTCAATTGAAACAAAAGACAGAAGCAATACCCGCCGCTCAATCTGGCCTCTATTGAGAGGCACCTCTCTTGCTTGAAGCCTCAGGAAAGAAGAATCCCTGAGCAGTAGCTTCTTCCAGTGGCGTGTTGGAAGACACGACATATAAAGGAGATGAACTCCGCCAATGAGGGAATTCATGGAACCCAACGGAGGTGGGTTGCCGCTGAAGTATAGCATTTTCCATACAATATATTGAGAAGTCACACACAGAAAAACCATGAGTGATAACGGTATGTGACACCACAGTTGTGTTGTGTACATGTATTGTGGACGCAAACGGTGCCAAATGGTACTGGATTTTAGTGGAGAAATAACATGGACAAAAGTCGTTTTCAGTATATTCACAACAAAAAACATTACTATCATTGCAGGAGATAGAGACCTCAAAAGAAAAGCAAAAAGTCTAACGGTCAGTAGCTTTCCCTAGGAGTCCGAAGGGTTGGTGGTTCAGTGGTGAAGATAGTGATACGTTAAACGAATTTCCCAAGAAGGACCATTGGGTCGTGTGTTTAGTGCTGAAGACAGTGGCATGTTCGGCCATTGCTAAGGTAAATAAAATTTCCTTGCGGGCTAGTGGGCATGAATAAGCAGTTGAGGCTAGGCGCAAGTCTCAGATGATTTAGGAAAAAAAAAAATATCCACAATAGACTACCCTTGTCAAGATAACCTAGCCAATCAAAAATACTGATTGTCACTGGTTTGCCCACTTAAGGTGATTTCACCACAACAGTAGAGCCGCTTGGGGTGCTCAATCTCTTCTGGGGCAGCTTAAAAAAATGCCACTCCAAAATGACCCCAAAAGAGAAGATGCCCGTTCCCTTCAAACTTAAACCCTTCTATTATTGATTTCAAACTTAAACCCTTCTGTTATTTATTTCAATCAAACCTTAGAACCGTAAAACCAAAAGACTAACATAAATACACACAAGCACATAACATTCGTGGATTTGGCTGCTGTTCAGGATACATGGTTATTACTGCATGCTTCAGTTAGTAGTTAACAATTATTTTAAATAGCTAGTGGCTCATGTTCTCAATAAGTTCTCTATGTGACTTACACCCTAGACATACAAAAACCTAAAAAAAAAATCCTTCGAAACATCACCCCTTCAAAAAAATGAAGAAAACACACATTTCTAAAGCCGAAGCCACGCTCGAGCTCGAGAGGTTTAGAGTCGAATGACAAAATCCATGTAGCGAAGAAAACAATTATAGAACGAACAACTAAAATTTTCCAAAAGAACAAAATGAAAAACTAGCCAACTCGCGACTCACCCCAAAACTCTATTTTCATGAGTAGAATTCGTTGCAGCAGGTTATATTGTGGAGTAAGCTCGATGGAGCAAAGAACACAACAAACAATCACTAAACCCATTTCTCAACGCATTTCCAAGGGGGAGGAGCTCGCGGCCATTACCAGAACTCCGCCACCGTAGTAGAGAGGGAGAAGCCGAGGGCGCATTTGCGTAGGGAGAGAGAGGTGGCAGTGATGGAGTGTTAGGTTTGAAGGATGCGTAGGGTTCGAAGAGACAGGTGTAGGGTTTTGTAAGAATAAGTGGGCACGTGGGCCTCATGCGAGGACCCACTACCCGACTCTAAGCATTTTTTTATTATTTTTCTTATTTTATTTTAGTCATAATGTAAATGTTTTATTTTATTTATTTATTTATTTTATTTATTTTATTTTTATTATGTTATTTTTATAATTTTAGTTTATGGTTATTTATTATTTAAAAATATATAAACATAAATATATATATTTATAATAAACAATTACTATAGTAGGTAAATTAAATAAATCAGGTTTATTTCGAATTAGGGATTTTAAAATTTAAATTAATTAATTTAAACTGATGATAAATAAATAAAAAAATATTACAAAAAAAAAGGGGGGTGATATGGAGTCTATGGGTTTTGAACCCATGACCACCACCCACTACCTAAGCCTTAAGGAACAACCAAACACCAACGCACCATGTATGTGCCTTTAAAAAAAAACAATAATAATAATATAATATACATAGCAAATTAAAACTAAGTA
>SNQJ01S0001332.1:109203-131832 GCA_010110895.2 Picea sitchensis
TACATTGTTTAAATTAAAAGGTTACGTACACGGAAAGGGATAACATATTAATTACGAGAGGATAAAATAATAAAGGAAAGGATAAGGGGCATTAACGAGGAGTAGGTAAGGAAGTAAATGCATGAGGCGGCGAAGGAAGGATATGGAGGTGGAGGAGGTTTACGAAGGGATTATCATTCGACGGGAGATTTGGGGGGGGCTCTCGGGGGGATTTGCAGAGAGGGGAGTTGAGTTTTGGAGTCGGATTGGATCAGTACACGCACCGTTTTGCTGGAGGTTTTGGGCATGGGGACCAGGATATCCATATGATATCTTGGAGCTAGGAAGTTGACCTAGTTGGCAGGGTGGAACAAGGTTTTGGGCAGTGTTTACACAGTGCAGCAGCGGTCAACAAGGAAAATGAACAAACAGAGGGTTAGCATCAGACCTAGGTATTTAACATTGTGTATTGTTTTATTTTGCTATAAAATTTTATTAATTGTGGATAAATCTATATGTGAATGTGCTGCAAATGTGCTCAATTAAAGGAATTTTTTTTGAATTTTACTAATATGCTCAATATAGAGGAATTATTGAACTTTACTGTTATGTTAGTAGAATCAATGGATGTTAAATAATATGGCCACTACAGATATGTAGATTGATTACATTTAATGAGCATGGTGTTTTCTTGAATCCATAGCCCAATGGTCCATCATTGATTTACAACAGCGTATTGTCCTTTCCCTTCCTTGTTTTATTTTTCTTGATCCACAAAACCAATCAATTCTTTTTATTTCTATGTTACCAAGATTACTCTCATTTGGGGTCTGGGAGTGACTCTTGGAGTGATAACATTTTTGGCGTCGTTTTCGGGGAGGTGATTTGAGGATGTTGAATATCTCCCTGGGTAGAATGACAAGTACAGTTCCATCTTTAGATGGTAGAATGAAGTTGGGAACCTAGAGGACTGCATATTTTCTACTTGGCAAATCCACGAAGACGAACCTGTTGGAAGACTCCACTGTGGGAACAAGCTTGGACATAAATGGAAGGTAGAGGCAAGTTTAGGTATCAAGTTTTGAATTTATTTATGGAACTTGTGCTCTTTGTCCTTCATTCTTTCTTGAATTTCCCTACACACATTAGGAGAATCATAATCTACTTCGTATACTCTAAAGACCACCAGCCTGCTCTTCCATATTCCTTTTCCAAAAAATTAGATTTACCCCCTTCCCATGTTATTGATGCTAAGGATATCCATCCACTTTGAACACCTGAAGAAGATGAGGTTCATATACACTTTTTTAATCAGTCTGAACCTTATGATTCTCTCACTTCTGCAGATTTAAAGGATGATTTATTCCCTTCTACCATTCCCTCTATTGTTAATAACCAACCTTTGAAATTCAACATGCACGAAATTATTATTGTCCATTTGCAAATAATAAAACCAATTCAGTTCAGGCTGTCAGCTCCTCTGAAATTTACCAACAACCTTCTAGTGTTCAACAACCCATTGACTTCTAGTTTAAGATTAGGGAAAATATGTTTTGACCTTTAAAGATGCCATCCTTTCTTCATCCTTACCATCCTGATTTGTAGACTACCTACCAACTTTTGCTAGAAAAGATAACACTACAGGAGAAGAACATATGTCATCCTTTCAAGACTTCATCGAAAATATGGAAATATTGCATGAAGATATTGTCATGAGGCTTTTCTCTAAATCTTTGATTGGAGATGTTGCCTTGTGATTCAATAATATGTAAGCTTCTTCCATTGGTTCATGGGATGAACTATATGACACCTTTTTAAAATATTTGGGAGAGAGAAAATCATTTGATCAATACTTGCATGAGTTCACTGCTAGGAAAAGAGAGGATAATGAAGTTTTGTCTACTTTAATCAAAGGTTCTACAATATATATTGCATCTTACCCTTGGAAATTAAACTTTCTGAAATTGTTGCCCTGGTTTATTACATCATGTCTCAACACTCCAACATTGTCCTATTTATTAGAGAAAGAGAGTCTACATCTTTATTGCAGTTATTTAGCGCTGTTGAAGAAGTTGAGGAGAATATTCGAGCTTGTGGTAGGATTCAAAGATAGTATAAAGTTGAATATTCACATGAGCCCATAATTGATGGAGAATACATCTACAAACAATAGGTTGTTACTGGCATGTGTGCACAGTCAGAAACATTTCAAGAACAATTTTTTTTTTATGAGTACCCATATTATGTTGATGAGAAGCATGTTGATGAGCATCCTATTGATGAAGAGAAACCTCTAATTGATACATGTGTATTGATCATTTTCATTCATCCATAATAACTAATCCAACAATGATCAATGGACCAACAACCACTTGCATTGGTTATCCATTTACTAGAACTTGCACAAAAATAGAAGGAAGAATCTGCACATGAGGTGATTTATCAACAAACCTTGCTCAGTTATGATGACATCCAAGGTTAGAGGTTCTTGTGTTTAGATCATAAATGTTTACTTATTAATAAAATAAATTTTATTAAGCCTGGATATCATGCATTGAATTATATTCAAGAGTTGTTAATTGAAGAACAAACAAGTCATACCTTTCTCAGCAAGAAGCATTTCATGCAATGGAAGTCATTTTTTGTAAAGCCACTGGTTTTGAATCATAGTTTTGAGGACCCAGTAGCACTTGTGTTGGAGTCATATTTCTCCAATTCTCTTAAGTTTTCAAATTTCTTCATGACACTCACTCATTCAGATGAACAACATTTTCTGAAGACCGCTTTATGGTTGTTTTCATGCTTTTCCTACTTGTTGTTTTCCATTTGCAAAGTTGAGGAGAATTCAGTGAGGAAGTTTTTTGAGTGGCTATGGTGGAAGTTCACTTTCACCTAAGTGCATTGTAAAACCAGTTAGTGTATGCATGTACATAAATTATCTCTTTTGAGAAAGTGTGTTTGTTTTCATCTTGTAAGTAGTGTAAGTTTTTCTAGCATGATGTCTTCAACAGGATTACTGACAGTTGTACCCAATAATGACTCCATAACCCAATGGTCAAGGAAATGAAGCTACAAGAGTTGTACCCAATAATGACTCCATAACCCAATGTCAAGGAAATGAAGCTACAAGAGTTATTAGATCCTCACAGGGAGGTCTCTATCCCCCATGGAGCCTATGTTAGTATAATAATTTGCACTAGAAAAATTGGTTATTTTTATGATATGTTTAACAACACTAGTGAATTAATGGATTCCACAACACCAAATTCCTCAAGCACTAAGAGTGCACCTGTCATCAACACAAGACACGGGTTATAAAATCCATGCACGCATTAAAGAGAAAGCTTATGAAAATGGATACTTTCATAAAACAGAGGTGGATTGTGTCATAGTGGCACTACCAAATCCACATAGTTGTTTTGATGATGGGTGCTACCAATTCCACAAAGGCTATTTGAGGTGTGGCGCTACCGAATTTGCAGAGTCTATTTGAGGTGTGGCGCTATCGATTCACAGAAGCTGATTCAGGATGGGCTCTATGGAATTTCACACAAGATTGGTGCTACAGAAATTGCAGGCTTGTTTTGGATCTACGCTACAAAATGTGAAGAGTTATTTTGCAAGGACGCTTCTACAAGTTTTGAGTGACTAACTTCAAAATTAGATTATCAACAAATGGGAAGGTATTTTTGAAAACAAGAGGAGGGTTTTTTTCACCACAAGAATGTCTCTCAGTTTTGGAAAAGGTGTTATGGTTAGAGAGATATTAGACATGGAAGAGGCGCTACGAAATGTGCATAACTGTTTTACAGTGGTGCTATGAAATTTCCTGCAGCGGTTACTGTTTGGATAATCGCCTTGTTGGGAGGTTTCAACCTGTCGAGGATGATTAAAATAGATTCTCAAGGATCATTTAGATGTCAAGGGAAACCTGTACCTAATTTTTAGCACCATCAAAAACCTCATGCAGTGAGGTGGAAACAATTTATTAATGACTTCCAACAAATTCCTGAAAATTAGCAGTTTGTTGGATTTTTGTCTCTATGATTGTTGCCACCTATCTCCCAGGATTAGAATCCAATGGAGGAGATGGGATTAGACCTCCTAAGTATATTTGGATGCTATTTTATATTTAAGGAAGGAAAGATATCTTGGAGAGGGTTTGGATTCATGAGCCAAGAGAGATGAGAGAGTTGTAGGAGGCACTTTGCATGATCATTGTAACCCTAAGGGGCGTATGTTTTTGTAAAATTTTTTGTTATTGAAGGTTCATGATATATTTGTTATCAATTTTTTTCTATTATTTTCTTTTTTAATTTGTCTTCTTACTTGAATGAATTGTACACCTTGAGGATCATGGTTGCGTTTGATTAATGGATTCTTGGCCATCCGAGGTTCTAATGTATATTGCCTATTAGTCACTATTTACATTCAAGTACCATTAATTCATTTATGCAGAGAGGATCTATGCCTTATCTATGTTCTTATTTGTGTTATGTTTTCATTCCTCTATTCAATAAACCTTTATCTCATATGTAGATTGATTTCATTTAATGAGCAGGGTGTTTAGATGACTCCATAGCCCAATGGTCTATCATTGATTTACAACAGCTTATTGTCCTTTCCCTTCATTATTTTATTTTTCTTGATCCACAAAACTAATCAAGTATTTTTATTTATATGTTACCAAGATTAATCTCATTTGTAGTTTGGGAGTGACTCTTGGAGTGATAACATTTTTTGCGTCATTGTCGGGGTGGTGATTTGAGGATGTTGAATATCTCCCTGGGTAGAATGACAAGTACAGTTCCAGCTTTAGATGGTAGACTGAAGTTGGGAACCTATAGGACTTCATATTTTCTACTTGGCAACTCCATAAAGATGAACTTGTTGGAAGACTCCACTGTGGGAACAAGATTGGATAGAAATGGAAGGCAGAGGCAAGTTCAGGTATCAAGTTCTGAATTTCTTTCTCGAAATTGTGATCTTTGTACTTCATTATTTCTTGAATTTCCCTGTACACATTAGGAGAATCATAATTTTATTCGTATACTCTAATTACCACCATCCTGCTCTTGAATATTCCTTTTTCAAACAAGTAGATTTACCCCCTTCCCATCTCATTGATGTTAAGGATATCCATCCACTTCAAACACCTGAAGAAGATGAGGTTCATATACACTTTTTTAATCAACCTAAACCTTATGATTCTCTCCCTTATGTAGATTTCAAAGCTTATTTATTACCTTCTACCATTCCCTCTACTGTTAATAACCAACATGTTGAAATTCAGCATGCACCAAATGATTATTGTCCTTTTGCAAATAATAAAATTGATTCAGTTCAGACTGCCATCTTCTTTGACCTTTACCAATAGCCTTTTAGTGTTCACCAGCCCACTGAATTCCAGTTTAAGTTTAGGGAAAAGATGTTTGGACCTCTAAATTTTCCATACTTTCTTCATCCTTACCCTCCCAGATTTGTAGATTGCCTACCAACTTTTGCCGGAAAAGATAACACTTCAGGAGAAGAGAATATGTCATCCTTTCAAGACTTCATCAACAATTTGGAAATCTTGCATGAAGATATTTCCATGAGTCTTTTATCTAAATCTTTGATTGGAGATGTTGCCTTGTGTTTCAAGAATATGGAAGCTTCTTCCATTGGTTCATGGGATGAACTATATCACACCTTTTTAAAATACTGGAGAGAGAGAAAATCATTTGATCAGTACTTGCATGAGTTCACTACTATGAGAAGAGAGGATAATTAAGCTTTGTCTACTTTTAATCGAAGGTTATACAATACATATTGCAACTTACCATTGGAAATTAAACCTTCTGAAACTGCTGCCATGTTTTATTACATCAGGTTTCAGCACTCCAACATTTTCTTATTTATTAGAGAAAGAGAGTCTACATCTTTACTGCAGTTATTTAGAGATGTTGAAGAAGTGGAGGACAATATTCGAGATTGTGGTAGGATTCAAATACAATATAATGTTGAATCTGCACATGAGCCCATAATTGATGGAGAATACATATACAAACAACAGGCTGTTACTGGCATGTGTGCATAGTCAGAAATATTTCATGAACAACCCTTTTTTGATGAGTACCCTAGTGATTTTGATGAGAAGCATATTGATGAGAATACTATTGATGAAGAGAAACCTCTCATTGATACATGTGTATTGATCATTTCCATTCAGCCATAAGAACTAAGCCAACAACTATCAATGGACCAACAACCACCTACATTGGTCATCCATTTACTAGAACTTGCACAAAATCAAAAGGAAGAATTTGCACATGAGGTGATTTATCAACAACCCTTGCTTGGTTATGATGAAATCCAAGGTCAGAGGTTCTTTTGTTTAGATCATAAATGTTTACTTATTAATCAAAGAAATTTTATTAAGTCTGGATATCATGCATTGAATTATATTCAAGAGTTGTTAATTGAAGAACAAACAGGTCATACCTTTCTAAAAAAGAAGCATTTCATGTAGTGGAAATCATTTTGTTTAAAGCCACTAGTTTTTAATCATAGTTTTGTGGACCCAGTAGCACTTGTGTTGGAGTCATATTTCTCTGATTCTCTTAATTTTTAATATTTATTCATGAAACTCACTCATTTAGATGAACAACATTTTTTGAACACCGCTTTATGGCTGCTACCATGATTTTTCTACTTGTTGTTTTCCATTTACAAAGATGAGGATTATTTAGTGAGGAGGTTGTTTGAGTGGATATGGTGGAAGCTCACTTTCACCTAAGTACATTGTAAAACTAGTTAGTGTAGGCATGTACATAAATAAGCTCTTTTGAGCAGGTGTGTTTGCTTTCATCTTGTAAGTAGTGTAAGTTTTTCTAGCATGATGTCTTCAACAGGATTGTGGATAGTTGTAACCACTAGATGGCTTCTAAGCCCCTTCCTTCACATGACCACTGGTGGTGACCATACACCTAACCAACGCGCTTCATGACTCACAACTTTGGGAATATTGGTATGATACATCTCGATTCTCCCAACTCCTGATATTCAAAGTGGAGCCTAGCGATGTTCTAGCTCCTCCCTTAAACTTCGTTGATGCAACCATAGTTGTGACCACATGCCTAACTTCTGATCACGTTGCAATATCATTCTAGTGAGTGCTAGCTCCTTATTTTGATATGACCATGGGAGATGGTCTTATGTGACCACATGATTGTGGGCGTGGCCAAAGGTAGTTTGAGGGAAACCTGCTTTTTTCCCCACAATTCACTACAAAGCTCCATGTATGCCTTTGGTGATACCATGGTTTTGATTGCGGCCCGCTCAAGAAAAAATAATACTCGAGCATGTTTTGGCCCCGCAATTGAGCATGACCATTGATATCCAATCCCTTGGTGATTCCACCTAATCAATGGTTTCTATCTCCTTCCTTTCCTCCTTCCACACGTGATCCTAGATCTCCATGATCCGTCGACATGTAGCTTCCTTCCAAATCAACGGCTACAATTGATTCCAGCCTTCTGGTCTTCGAGAGTTTCAACTCTCAAATGTCGCTTTTCCCATATGACAATCTTCCGAAGTGGAATATCTATTGGCACTTGTCTCCCTAAATCTACGATCAGGATCTCCTCCGCGAGTCCGGCCTTCAGGACTTTTAATTCTAAAAATCTCATTTCTTTCGTATGTCAATATTCTGAAGTCGATGATCTGGAAACACTTATCCTTTCACTTTTTAATCTGTCACCTAGGAATTAATCAAGAATTGTGATGGATGGCCACCATTTACTTTGGCACTTCGGCTATTCTACTTATTCTATCCTTCCACCGTATTTTGATCAATGGTTGAGAATGCACCTAAAGTGATCTTCAGATCGGATGACTTATGTCCACTTCGAGACTTCAAAATTCAGGACTTTGGGACTTTAGGCATAGGTTGGTGGTTAAAATCCCAAATTAAAACTCCTGGAGTGATGTAACTTGCTTACATCACTTGATGATGTGGCACGAGTCGAGTATCTACCACGTGTCACTCAGATTTGTGATTTGTGTGAGTTTGAAATGACAATTTCAGCTTGACGCTTGTCATTATCTGGCTGTGCCAGATGTCTTTGCTAACATGGGTGTGACATGTAGACAGTGTAGTGGAGTGTAGATATAGAGAAAGTTAGTGGAGTGTGACATGTAGTGGGTAGTGGGGTGTGACATGTAGAGGGTAGTGGAATGTGACGTCAGAGCACAAAGGTGGTATGTATGAGTGGTTTGGTGGTTTACTCGGAGGGGGGGTTAGGCAGTAAGTGATAATGAGCGAGGGGGGTCCGAGTTGATAGGAAGGTGACACGTATGAGGGTCCCACATGGGAAATACCACCAACTCAGACCCCCCCCCCCACGGTTAAAGGAAGAAAGGTCAAGGGGGTCCGATATGCCCTATCGACCATAGATCTGAGCGCCCGATTATCAGCCGCTGAGATTAGTGTGCCCTTATTGAAAATTATCTTGTCCTTCCACTTTAGAATGATCTGACGACTGAAATTTACTCCAACTCTCCGGCTCTCCGAACTTCAGGGATTTCAAATCTCAAAATTTTGTCCCTCCTAAACTCATGGTCTACTGACACGTATCTCCCAATGATCAATGAACTAGATTTTCCTCCTGGTGATGAATGGTCTCAAATTACTTTGGGATTTCATAACTTTGGTAATTTCTCTCTCCTGCATGCACAAAGCGTTAAGGGTCACGCACCTTGATTTGATCGAACGGTTCTTGTTCCTCTGTATTAGTGATCCAATAGCCACTGTCACTCTTCCTCCTAATATTTCTCTCCTTTTGATCCTTTTACTGCTTAAAGAGTCACTTCGACACTTAGCCGAATTGTGAATTTGTGCACTAATTTCATATCTTATGAAGTCTGAATATTCAAACTCTCATCGTTTCTTTCCTATTTTCCATTGTCGATGTTGTTCTTGCCATCAATGACAAGCACACTCTTTCTATAAAACATGCCAAAAATCTCCCCCTTTGGCATTGATGGCAACCCTAAAACATTGCACTATTCTGCTTAGACCTCCAACTACAACATCCATACTACACCTTTTCTCCCCCTTTGACATCAATGTCAAAGAAAACTGAGAGTGACTCTCTCCCCTGATCAAAAATACAATAATCACTCTCCCCCTAATTAGATATACTATGAGCACTTTCCCCCTGATCAGATAGATTATTTTAACTTGATAACAGGGTCACGCCCAACTTCTGGCGTAGATACTCAAACTAATATTTTGCAAGTGATTTAGTGAAGATATCAACAATCTGATCTTTGGATGGAATATAATGAAAAGACACAAAAGTCTTAGTTACCTGTTCCCTCAAGAAGTGATACTTGATGGGTATATTCTTGGTCTTGGAGTGGAAGACAAGATTCTTTGACACACTAATTGCACTAGTATTATCACAATGAATTGGGATTGGTGCAATATACTTTACCTCCAAGTATTCAAGTGTATGAATCATCCACAATAATTGGGTACACCAAGTGGTAGCTGCAATGTATTTAGCTTCTGTAGTCAATAAGGAAATGGAACCTTGCTTCTTTCTCAACCATGCTACAAGAGAATCTCCTATGAAGAATGAACATCCACTCATTTGTTTCCATTCATCGATGCAGTTAGCCCAATCAACATACAAATAGACTGATAATTGAAAATTTTGATTCCTAGGATACCATAGGCCATAGTTCATTGTTTATTTCAAGTATCTGAATATTCTTTTGACAGCTAGAAAATGACTATGTTTAGGTGTAGATTGATACCTTCCTACCATTCCAACAACATGCATTATGTATGGATGATATTCTTTGGTGTACAACACGCTACCTATCATATACCTATATGAACTCTGATCAACATCAGGTGAGTCATCATCCTTGCTTAACTTTCATCCAGTGACCATAGGTGTGCTCACAGGTGTAGAATCTTCCATTTGAAACCTTTTCAACCTTTCTCTTAGATATTTCTCCTGAGAAAGAAATATTCCTTCAGAACTCTGAGTAATTTGCAAACCAAGAAAAAATGATAGCTCCCCTATCATAGACATTTCAAATTTAGACTTCATGGAAAAAGAAAACCATTGTACTAATGAAGCATTATTTCTCCCGAAGATGATGTCATCTACATAGACCAACACAATGACCAAATCATTATCCTTTGTTTTGATATATATATATATATTGATGTCAATTTTTCCTCTCTTGAACCCTTTGTCTTGAAGATACTTATCCAGTCTATAATATGAGGCACAAGGGGCTTGTTTCAACCCATATAAGGATTTCCTCAGCTTGTAGAGAAAGTCAGGGTTATCTGACAGTTGGAAACCCTCTGGTTGTTCCATATAGACTTCTTCTTTTAGATATCCATTTAGAAAAGTTGACTTGACATCCATTTGATAGACTTTAAACTGTTTATGACAAGCATAGGCAAGAAACATTCTAATACCTTCTAATCTTGCTATGAGCGCAAATGTTTCATCAAAATCCAGTCCTTTTGTTTGAGCATATCCTTTGCAGACCAATCTAGCCTTATTTCTTAAAATATTTCCTTGCTCATTCATCTTGTTTTTGTAGACCCATTTGGATCCTATTACATTTTTATTTGCTAGCCTAAGAACGAGTTCCCAAGTGTCATTCTTTCCAATCTGGTCCAGTTCCTCATTCATTGATTTTAACCAATTTGCATCTTTACTGGCTTCATTAAAGTTCTTAGGTTCCACCATGGATATGAATACTATATGTGATTGCTCGGTGTCTTTGATTATCGTTCTCCTAGTTTGTACACCTTTGTCTTTCTCACCAATTATCTAACTTTTAGGATGATTCTTTTGAGTAATTATGGAGGAAGGATTTGATGTTGATTGTTTTCCTGACTCTTCCTGTGTAGGTGTCTCTTCTCCACCTAATTCATCATCTTCTTATGACTCTGAGATTTTTTGTTCTTTATTTTCATTATTCTCATCATATTTTTCATCTAGCTTAGTGCTTATTCTCTGTTGATCTTTTACAGGAGCTTCTTCATCAATTTGAACATCAATACAGTCTACTAATTTATTTTATTCTTTTGTTAAAGCATCTGTATCCTTTACTGTTCATTGCATATCCTAAGAATATAACTTCATCATCTCTACTATAAAAGTTTCCCAGATGATCATCATTATTCTTGATGTAGCATTTACTTCCAAATACTTTGAAAGGCTTGATTGATGCAGGTCGACCAAACCAAAACTCATATGGAGATTTATCACTATTCAGCCTTAGATGTGCTTTGTTTAGAATATGAACAACCGTGTGAACAACCTCCACCCAGAAGGTTTGTGAAATGTCCCTTTCATTCATCATAGCCCTTGCCATCTACTGAAATGGTTTATTTTGGCATTCTACAACTCCATTTTGTTGAGTACCTGAAATAGTATATTCTCTTTTAATTCCATGTCTGTCACATAATTCTTTGAAGTCTCCTGACAGAAACTATCCCCCCTGTCTAAGCGAATTGACTTTAAATTCCTTCCTATCTGATTCTCAACCAACACCTTAAACTTTTTGAACTTATCAAACACATCATATTTTTCTCTCAGAAAGGCAACCCACGTAATTTTGTAGAAGTCATGAATGACTAGCATAAATTAATGTTCTCCTCCAGTACCTTCCTTTTGCGATGGTCCAAACAGATCCATATGAACAATTTGAAGTGGTTTATCTGAATATTTGAAACTCTTTGATTTGAATTGAGCACAAATCAGCTTCCCCATTTGACAGGATTCAGATATAGAGTTATTAGGCTTAGATATTTTTGGAAGGTCTTTCACAACACCTTCATTATTCAGTTTGACAATATGATCAAAATTCAGGTGTCCAAGCCTTATGTTCCATAACCAACTTTCATCAAATTTTCTTAAATGACATTTCTCCTTATCTTCCTTCAGAACATATACATTTTTTTTGGTTCTAACCCCTTTTACAATCAGCTCTCCTATGTTTATTGTCTTTATTTTACAATTCTTGGCAGTGAAAGTGACTTCACATCCTCTGTCACATATATGAATGACACTAAGAAGATTATTCTTTAAACCATCACCAAATAGTACATATTGATATTTTATTCTTCCATTACTTAAGCTTACTAGACCTTTACCTCTGATCTTTCCTGGAGCATCATTTCCAAAGGTCACACTCCCTAATTTATTTTCTTTGAGTGATAGGAACTTACTTTTGTCACCTTTCATATGACTGGAGCATCCGTTGTCAATATAACAAAGGTATTTTTGTCTTTGAGCTGACAACACTAATCCACACTTGTTATCTTCATTCTTCTTCCAAACCTTGACATTTTCATCTCTATGATTTGAATATGTCTTATATTTATTTAAGAGACAGTCTACAAATTTATGTCCATAATTATGGTAGATGTAACATTCTAGTTCATTGAATAAAGGATCATAATGATTTTTATGCTTAATCTGTGTCTTTTTACTAGCCATCACATGATTTTCAGTCTGTAGTTGTTTGTTACTTGGCTGTCTCATTCTTTTTTGTGGCGGGTATTTATTCCTTGGTTGTATTGATTGCTCATGTCTAAATCTTAAATAACAATTTACAGCTTTGTGGCCAAAGTTAGAGCAGTAAAAACAATATCCATAGAAAACATCTTTGTACCTGGAAAATGGATGTCTTATTTGAGAAGGTTGATTTCTTCCATGATGATGATTTCCTTGAGCAAAGGGTGTATTATTTATTTGTTCTACAGATTCAGTTCTGGTATATTTTCCTTCACTCCTCCTTGGTGGTTGATTGTCTTCCTTTGTTTCTACAGGTTTGTTGTTGTCAATGGTTGTAGATTTGACAAACTTGATGGATTCTTTGTTTCTTGGCTGACCACTGCTTGATCCCTCTTCATAACCCAAACCAATTTTCAAATTTGAATTCCTTTGTTTATTCATAATGGAGGCTAATCCTTCTGAGGCTTTAATGCTTGTCAGATTTTGATGATATAAGACTTGAAATTTCTCTAGATATTTTCTGATAGTCACTACTTCAGCGTCCAATTTTTCACCTTTTGTTTCAGCTTCCTTCAATTTTTGTTTGAGGATGTCTTCAATATTCTTAGCTTCTTCTAAATTAACCTTCCACATATCAATTTCCTCATATGCTTCCTTGCATGTTTTCTCATACCTGAGTAGTAACTGTTTTTCTTTTTTTTTCTTTTATATCAGTCTATCAATCTCTTCCATGGCACTGACGAGTTCTCCTTCAAGATCTATTAATGCTTCACAATCAATGAACTCACTTTCTGTATATTTAGTGTTTATATATTCTAAATCTATTAGCATGATATCATTTATTTTATCTTCAATAGAAGAGTCATTGCTTTCATCATCTGGGGGATCATCATCATTGTTTACACAAAGGTTTTTCTTCTTAAAGTTATTCTCTTTATAGACCTTCTTGTGTTTGTGCTTCTCTTCATCATCATATGTCTGATCCTTTCTTTTGTGAGGACACTTAGATGCAAAATGACCTATATGACCACAGTTGAAACATTTGAAGGGAATTTTACCTTTTTATTTTCCTGATCCTTTCTTCAGTCTTCTCACAAAATTTTCTTCAATATCATCTATATCAGAGTCTTTGTTTTTATCTACTTTAAAATATGCCTCTCTTGTAGTGAATTTACCTTTGTTGATTCTCATTTCATAATAAGTTAGGGTTCCAAGAAGTTGATCTAGTGTCAATGTTTTGAGATCAGCTATTTCCTCTATAGCAGAGACCTTTGAGTTAAATCTATCAAGAAGATATCTTAATATTTTCTGGACTAGAAACAATTCAACTATCGTTTCACCTAGGCCTTTCATAGTGTTGACAAGTTATTCTAAACATAATAAGTACTTACTGATAGTTTCGTCTTCATCCATCTTTAACTGCTCAAATTTTAGTATGTGAGTCTAAAGTTTTGCCTCTTTCACCTTTTCATTACCTTCATAACTACTTATCATCTTGTCCCACATAACTTTTGTTGAATCACAATGCATGAATTTGACAAACTCAACTTCAGAAATTCTACTAAGGATGGCATTCATTACTTTTGCATTAATGCTAAACTCCAGCTTATCATCTTTTGAGGTTGTAGGCTTCACATATCCCATTTCAACGACATCCCAAACATCAACACCCACAAACATTAAAAGTGTTCTCATTCTTATTTTCCAGAAGGAAAAGTTTGTTCCATCAAACAAAGGGGGTCTATTAGTTTAAATTCCATCATGACTAGTCATGTTCAAGATTAAGGATCTAACTTTGATCAAAGGCACCAGATATGATACCAATTGTTGGAAATATAACTTAGAGGGGGGCGTGAATCAGTTATGTATATAAGCTTGAAAATTTTCTTGTTGTTTTCTGATTCTTTCTAGATTATTATTTAATGTGTTTCTGATAACTTAACATTCATAGATATACAATGATAAATCACATAGAATACACATAGACACTAATTTTCCTGAGTAAACCCATAAAGGGTGAAAATCTCTTCTTCTTAGGATGTCAATCAAGCTCCAACTTTCATGTACATCACAATATTTAATCTCCAACTAAAGTATGAGGCTACAACCTCTGATAGCAAGATACAACTTGCAGATATCACCAACTCTCAGATTTCTCTAGCACCAACTCCCAGCTTTCTCTAGCACCCACTAGAAGGAAGCACCAACTCCCAGAATATCTTCTAGCACCAACTAGAATTTAGAGGACTGCAATCCTCCCTAGTAACACCCTACCACCCTAATTGAATCTTACAAAAATTTACTTACTTACTCTGTCTCTGATATGGTGTGTTACAACTCCATGTCTCCTCTGCCTTCTTCAACTTCTATGCTCTATTCCGCTTCTGCATTGTTCTGCTTCAATGCTCTGCTCTTCTTCCTTCTGCACTCAACACCACATTTTTTTCATCTTCTCTTTTGCCTTTTATGCTCTGTGTTGCATATGCATGCTCTTCACTGTGAAACTGATCTCCACTTCAACTACTACACTGCATCTCCTCCTACCCACATGCATAACTATCAAAAAATCACACTATCTTCTCTGTTCTACATGTCTTTCTCACATCAAGTCCTCTCCCTGATCATCATTCAAACTCTTCATATTCCTTGGAGGTTATGATGTATCTGTTCATCATCAATGTTCATTATCCAAAGATTCTTTGGCTTATCTGGCAGTCACAATTATTCGTCTTCTCTGGTAGTTACAGTCAGTTTTTTTTGGATTCTTTGGCTTCTAATCCCCTTCCTTCACGTGACCACCAACGGTGACCATACGCCTAACCAACAGGTGCTTCGTGACTCATGACTTTAGGAATCTTGGTATGATATATCCTGATTCTCCCAACTTTCGATATCTAAAGTGGAGCCTAGCGATGTGCTAGCTCCTCCCTTAATCTTCGCTGATGTGACCATGGTTGTGACCACAGGCCTAAGTTTTGAGCTCTTTGCAATCTCGGTCTAGCGAGTGCTAGCTCCTTCTTTCAATATGACCTTGGGAGATGATCACACGTGACCATGTGATTTTGGGCATGGTCAAACGCGGTTTGAGGGAAACCCAATTTTTGCCCCGCAATTCACTACAAAGATCTACGTATGCCTTTGGCGATACTGTGGTTTTGTTTACAACCCACTCAAGAAAAATTAAGACCTCAGCATGTTCTGGCCCCACAATTGAACATGACCGTTGATCTCCAATCCCTTGGTGATTCCACTCGATCAATGACTACTATCTGCCTTCTTTTCTTCCTTCCATGTGGGATCCCATATCTCCACGATCCGTCGACACATAGATTCCTTCCAAATCAACAACTACAATTGATTCTGGCCTTCTGGTCTTCAGAAGTTTCAACTCTCAAATCTTTCTTTTCCCATATGACAATATTATGAAGTGGAAGATCTATTGACACATGTCTCCTTGAATCTATGATCAGGATCTCCTCCACGAGTTCGGCCTTCAAGAATTTCAATTCTCAAACTCTTGTTTCTTCCGTACATCAATATTCCAGAGTCAATGATCTGCAGACATGTATCCAAATAGATCAGATGGTTTAAACGTATCATTTCACTACTTAATCTGTCAGCTAGGACTTAATCAAGCATTATGATGGATGGCCACCATTTACTTCAGAGCTTCGGCTATTCTACTTACGCTATCCTTCCACTGTATTTTGATCAATGGTTGAGAATGCACCCAAAGTGATCTTTAGATCAGACGACTTATGTTCACTTTGGGACTTTGGCATTCAGGACTTCGGGACTTGGGCATATGCTGGTGGTGAAACTCCCGAAGTAAAAATTCTGGAGTGACGTAACTTGCTTATGTCACTGGATGATGTGGAACGATCCGAGTGTCTACCATGTGTCACTCAGATTCGTGATTTGCACGAACCTGAAATTATGATTTTAGCTTGACACTTGTCATTATCTGACTTTTCCACGTGTCTTTTCTGATGTGGTTGTGACATGTACGCAGTGTAATGGAGTGTGGAGGCAGAGCGTGGTAGTAGAGTGTGATGTTGGAGCGCAAAGGTGGTATGTATGAGTGGTTTAGTGGTTTACTCAGAGGGGAAGTTAGGCAGTAAGTGGTAATTTGCAAGGGGGGTTCGATTTTACAGGAAGGTGACACGTATGAGGGTCCAACATGGGAAATACCACCAACTCGCACCCCCCCCATGGTTAAAGGTAGAAAGGTCGAGGGGGTTCGATATGCCATGTCAACCATAGATATGAGCACCCGATTATTGGCCACTAAGATTAATGCGCCCTTCTTCAAACTTATCATGTCCTTCCACTTTAGAATGATCTGACATATTAAATTTACTCTGCCTCTCTGGATCTCCAGACTTCAGGGATTTCAAATCTCAAACTTTGTTCCCTCCTGAACTCATGGTCTACTGACATGTATGTCCCAATGATCAACGAACCAGATTCTCCTCTTGGTGATGAACAATCTCAAATTACTTCAGGACTTTGGAACTTTGGTAAGTTCTCTCTCCTACATGCGCAAAGCATTAAGGCTTGTGCACCTTGATTTGATTGGATGGTTTTTGGTCCTCTGTATCGGTGATCCAATGGCCACTATTTCTCTTCTTCCTGATCTTTATCACCTTCTGCTCCTTTGACTCCTTAAAGAGTAACTTCGACACTTAGCCGAATTGTGGATCTGTGCACTCCTCGCATATCTTTTGAAGTCTGAATCTTCGAACTCTCATCGATTCTTTCCTTTTTTCCATCGTCGATGTTGTTCTTGCCATAAATGACAAGAACACTCTTCCTATAAAACATGCCAACAACTGAAACTACAAGAGTTCTTATAGCCTCACAGGGAGGTCTCTATCCCCAATGGAGCCTATGTTAGCACAATAATTTTCACTATAAAATTTCATTATTTTTATGATCTATTTTTCTGCACTGGTGAATTAAGTGATTTTGTAGTGCCAACTTCCTCAAGCACCAAGAGCGCAAATATCATCAACACAATACATGGTTAGAAAATCCATGCACACATTAAAGAGAAAGCTTATGCGAATGGGGAATTTCCTAAAACAGAGGAGGATTGTGTCATAATGGCGCTACCAAAACCACATAGTTGTTTTGATGATGGGTGCTACCAATTCCAAAGAGGCTATTTAATGTGTGGTGCTATTGAATTCGTAGAGGATATTTGAGGTGTGGCACTACCAATTCGCAAAGGGTAATTTAGGATGGACTCTACAGAATTGCACACAGGATCGGTGCTATGTAAACCATAGGCCTGGTTTGGATTGGTGCTATGAAATGTACAGAGTTATTTTGCAAGGATGCTTCTGCAAGTTTACAGTGACTAACTTAAAACTTGGATTATGAACAAATGGGATGGTATTTTTTAAAAATAGAGGAGTTTTTTGTTCATCACATACCAAGTAACAAAAAACTTCTCAAGGATCACTTAGATGTCAAGGGACACCTGCACATAAGTTTTATCTCCATCAAATACCTCATGCAGTGAGGTGGAAACAATTTATTAATGACTTCCAACAAATTCCTGAAAATTAGCAATTTGTTGGATTTTTGTCTCTTTGATTGTTGCCACCTATATCCAAGGCTTAGAATCCAATGGAAGAGATGGGATTCGACCTCCTAAGGATATTTGGATGCTATTTTATATTTAATGAAGGAAATATCTCTTGGAGATGGGTTGGATTCATGAGCCAAGAGATATGAGAGCATTGTAGGAGACACTTTGTTTGTGATCATTGTAACCCCGAGGAGCTTATGTTTTTGTAAAAAAAAATTGTTATTGAAGGTTCATGATATCTGTGTTATCAGATTGTTTCTCTTGTTTTCTTTTCCAATTTGTCTTCTTACTTGAATGAATTGTACACCTTGAGGATCATGGTTGCCTTTGATTAATGGATTCTTGACCATCCGAGGATCTAATCTATCTTGCCTATTAGTCATTGCTTACATTCAAGTACCTTTAATTCATTTATGCAGAGAGGATCTCTGCCTTATGGATTTTCTTCTTTGTGTTATCTTTTTCTTCCTCTATTCAATAAACCTTTATTTGATATGCAGATTGATTTCATTTAATGAGCATGGTGTCTTCTTGACTCCATAGCCCAATGGACCATCATTGGTTTACAACAACTTACTGTCCTTTCCCTTCCTTATTTTCTTTTTCTTGATCCACAAAACCAATTAAGTCTTTTTATTTCTATGATACCAAGCTTACTCTCATTTGCAGTCTGGGAGTGACTCTTGGAGTGATAACATTTTTGGGGTCATTGTCGGGGAGGAAATTTGAGGATGTTGAATATCTCCATTAGTAGAACGACAAGTATAGTTCTAGGTTTAGATGGTATATTGAAGTTTGGAACCTAGAGGACTGCATATTTTCTACTTGGTGACTCCATGAAGACGAACCTATTGGAATACTCCACTATGGGAGAAAGATTGGACAGAAATGGAAGGTAGAGGCAAGTTCATGTATCAATTTCTGAATTTGTTTCTGGAACTTGTGCTCTTTGTCCTTCGTTCTTTCTTGAATTTCCCTACACAAATTAGGAGAATCATAATCTTCTTTGTATACTCTAAAGACAACCATCCTTCTCTTGCATATTCCTTTTTCAAACAAGTATATTTACCCCCTTCCCATATCATTGATGTTAAGGATATCCATCCACTTCGTACAACTAAAGAAGATGAGGTCCATATACACTTTTTTAATCACTCTGAACCTTATGATTCTCTCCCTTATGCAGATTTCAAAGTTGATTGATTACCTTCTACCATTCCCTCTATTGTTAATAGCCATCCTGTTGAAATTCAACATGCAACAAATGATTATTGTCCTTTTGAAAATAATAAAATTGATTCAGTTCAGGCTGCCAGCTCATCTGACCTTTACCAACATCCTTCTAGTGTTCATCAACCCACTGAATTCCAGTTTAAGATTAGGGAAAATATTTTTGGACCTCTAAATCTGCCATCCTTTCTTCATCCTTACCCTCCCGAATTTGTAGACTACCTACCAACTTTTTCTAGAAAATATAACACTTCAGGAGAAGAGAATCTCTCATCCTTTCAAGACTTCATCGACAATCTATAAATCTTACATGAAGATATTGTCATGAGGATTTTCTCTAAATATTTGATTAGAGATACCACCTTGTGGTTCAAGAATATGGAAGTTTCTTCCATTGGTTCATGGGATGTACAATATGACACCTTTTTAAAATACTGGGGAGAGAGAAAAAATTTTGATCAGTACTTGCATGAATTCACTGCTATGAGAAGAGAGAATAATGAAGTTTTTTCTACTTTTAATCGAAGGTTCTACAATATATATTGCATCTTACCCTTGGAAATTAAACCTTCTGAAACTATTGCCCTGGTTTATTACATCATGCCTCAACACTCCAACATTGTCTTATTTATTAGAGAAAGAGAGTCTACATATTTACTACAGTTATTCAGAGATGCTGAAGAAGTGGAAGAGAATCTCCAAGCTTGTGGCAAGATTCAAAGATAGTATAATGTTGAATCTGCACATGAGCCCATAATTTATGGAGAATACATCTACCAACAACAGGTTGTTACTAGCATGTGTGCACAGTCAGAAACATTTCATGAACAACCCTTTTTTTATGAGTACCCTAGTGATTTTGATGAGAAGCATGTTTATGAGAATCCTATTGATGAAGAGAAGACTCTCGTTGATACATGTGTATTCATCATTTTCATTCATATAGAAGAACTAAGCCAATATCTATCAACGAACTAGCAACACCTATGTCGGTCATCCATTTACTAGAACTTGCACAAAAACATAAGGAAGAATATGCACATGAGGTGATTTATCAACAACCCTTGCTCGGTTATGATGAGATCTAAGGTCAGAGGTTATTTTGTTTAGATCATAAATGTTTACTTATTAATCAAAGAAATTTTATTAATCCTGGATATCATGCATTGAATTATATTCATGAGTTGTTAATTGAAGAACAAACAAGTCATACCTTTCTCAACAAGAAGCATTTCATACAGTGGCAGTCATTTTGTTTAAAGCCAATGGTTTTGAATCATAGTTTTGAGGACCCAGTAGCAATTGTGATGGAGTCATATTTCTCCGATTCTCTTAAGTTTTCATATTTATTAATGACACTCACTCATTCATATGAACAACATTTTTTGAAGACCGCTTTATGGTTTTTGCCATGATTTTACTGCTTGTTGTTTTCCATTTGCAAAGCTGAGGAGAATTTAGTGAGGAATTTTTCTGAGTGGCTATGGTGGAATTTCACTTTCACCTGAGTGCATTGTAAAACTAGTTAGTGTAGGGATGTACATATATAAGCTCTTTTGAGCAGGTGTGTTTTCTTTCATCTTGTAAGTAGTGTAAGTTTTTCTAGCATGATGTCTTCCGTAGGATTACTGATAGATGTACCCAAGACTGACTCCATAAACCAATGTTCAAGGAACTGAAACTACAAGAGGTCTTATAGCCTATGGAACCTATGTTAGCACAAGAATTTGCACTAGAAAATTTGGTTATTTTTATGATCTATTTTGCATCACTGGTGAATTAATGGATTCTGCAGCACGATATTCCTCAAGCACCAAGAGCACACTTGTCATCAACACAAGACATGGGTTATAAAATCCATGCACACATTAAAGAGAAAGCTTATGTGAATGGATAATTTCCAAAAATAGAGGAGGAGTGTGTCACATTGGCGCTACCAAATCCACATAGTTGTTTTGATGATGGGCGCTACCAATTCCACAGAGACTATTTGAGGTGTGGCACTACCAAATTTGCAGAGGCTATTAGAGGCGTGGAACTACCGATTTGTAGAGGCTAATTCAGGATGGATGCTACAGAATTTCACACAAGATCGACGCTACGAAAACTGCAGGCATGTTTTGGATCAGCGCTACGAAATGTGCAGAGTTATTTTGCAAGGAAGCTTCTATAATTTTTGAGTGACTAACTTAAAACTTGGATTATGAACAAATGGGAAGGTATTTTTGAAAAATAGAGGAGGTGTTTGTTCATCACATACCAAGTAACAAAAACTCTCTCAGTTTTTCTAAATGTGTTATGGTTAGAGAGATATTATGCATAGAAGTGGCACTACAAAATGTGTAGAAATTTTTTACAACAACGCTATGGAATTTCCTGTAGCGGTTACTGTTTGGATATGTGCCTTGTTGTGAGGTTGCCACCTTTCAAGGAGGATTAAAATAGTTTCTCAAGGATAAGTTAGATTTCAAGGTACACCTACACCTAAGTTTTAGCTCCATCAAATACCTCATGCACTGAGGTGGAAACAATTTATTAATGACTTCCAACAAATTCCTAAAAATTAACAGTTTGTTGGATTTTTTTGTCTTTGATTGTTCCCACATATCTCCAAGGCTTAGAATCCAATGGAGGAGATGGGATTCGACCTCCTAAGGATATTTGGATGTTATTTTCTATTTAAGGAAGGGGAGATTTTTTGGAGAGGGGTTGGATTCATGAGCCAAGAGAGATGAGAGGGTTGTAGGAGGCACTTTGCATGTGATCATTGTAACCATGAGGGGCTTATGTTTTTGTAAACATTTATGTTATTGAAGATTCATGATATCTATGTTATCATATTGTTTCTCTTATTTTATTTTCCAATTTTTCTTCTTGCTTGAATTAATTGTACACCTTGAGGATCATGGTTTCCTTTGATTAATGGATTCTTGACTGTATGAAGATCTGATGTATCTTTCCTATTAGTCACTGTTTACATTCAAGTACCTTTAATTCATTTATGCAGAGAGGATCTCTGCTTTATGGTTGTTCTTCTTTGTGTTGTCTTTTTCTTCCTCTATTCAATAAAACTTTATCTGATATGTAGATTGATTGCATTTAATGAGTAGGGTGTTTTCTTGACTCCATAGCCCAATGGTCCATCATTGATTTACATCAGCTTACTGTCTTTTCCCTTCCTTGTTTTCTTTTTCTTGATCCACAAAACCAATAAAGTATTTTATTTATATGTTACCAACCTTCATCTCATTTGTAGTCTAGGAGTGACTCTTTTGATTTTCCTAC
>SNQJ01S0001332.1:131885-174235 GCA_010110895.2 Picea sitchensis
ATGGAGACCATATTGGGGAAGCCTCTAGGGTTTTAGGGTATTTTTTAGGTGTTTGATTGGCTTTTGTACCTTTCGAGTTTTTGTTGATTATGTTGAGACTTTTAAGGGATTATGGTCACCTGTTGGTGCCATACCAGTTCTCCCTGCCCTTTCAGTCAGTCTGTTTTATTTCCTTTTTTGAGTAATTATAGAGGTGTACGCGCCCTAAAGTGGGTCATCCCACGTACATATGAACATTGTCTAGTAAAAAACCCATGTACATACGTGCCCTATCTAGTAAACAACCCACATAGATACACAAGTTGTTGAAACAACAGTAGCGTACCTGGTTCAAGAAACAATTTTTGAAAAAGAGGTAGGCAACCTCTTTCCTGATTGAGGTTTTATTTCTTAGGGTTTCTTTACAGAGTTCAGTGTCTTTGTTTTTATAGCCATAGCTTGGTTTAGATGTCAGTTTGCTTTTCTTTTTGAAGTTTTCTCGTGTTTACTTCTGAAAGGGTTTTAGGCGAGTCTTTGAATTTCTTATCATCCTGTTTGGTGTCTTTAGTGACTCCCTATGATCTGCAGTGGGCCAAAGGTCAGTTTCAGTCTTGTCTTCTATTTATTTTCCCCCCTTTCATTTTCTTTAAAGAAAAGAGAAAAAAAAATTATTTCAATTTTTTCCTATTTGAAGCATTTTAAAAAAAAAAGAAAAAGATTTTTCATTCTTAGTTCGGTAAAGTAGTTGGAGTTAGCTTTACTTGATAGAAAAAAGAGCTCACTTTTTAAGTTCTTTGTTGATTTCTTAGAACTTAAGTAGCTCGTAGTCAAGTGAAATTTCGTTTTAGGTCTTCTTTTTAAAGATCTTGAAAAAATGTTGATTACAAAGAGCTAGTTGTAAATCTTTAATTTTCACTAGAATTAATTTTTCTTTCAAAGTTTTGTTTATTTCTCCTTTTTTCATCTCTCATTAAACATCACTAGTTTCACTGCCATATCCTTTGATTTAAAACAATCCATTTAAAATGAATGCTAAATTTAAAATTTAAGTAGACTTTTATGTTTGTAGGGTCAATCAACAATTTTAGGGTTAGAGCCTTGAATTAGGTTGGAGAGGAATCTCTTCAAGGCTTTCAAACAAACATTGGAGTCAGATCTAGGGAGTGTAAAATTCTAGTGAAGTGAAATTTATCTGGGAGCCCCCTATAACATGGGGGTTAAACACGAGGTCGTGTGAGGAAAGGTAGCGGAGATAACCCCTCCAAAGTCGGACTAAATGTAGTGGGGAACACATATTGAGGATCTGTCGTGGGATACTATCGCTCTCATTTTCCTATGGATTTTCATGGACCTCAAATCCATTCAACATCCTCAGTTGTCTTCCAGACCACTTGCCTTCGATACCCTTGATAGGTTTCAGACTTGTTATCCTGCTCATTATGGACCACCCGAATGTCGACTGTACCCGCCTGGTGACAGTTTGCGAGATGGAAACTTACTTTCTTTTATTCTAGGGAATTACACAGGTAGCTATGGGGGTATACCACGGTACATATGGCAGATGTTAGGTCATTCTTTGCAAAGTATACCCTAAGGGTTATTCCATGTTCAAGTTTCACTTGCACCAGTAAGTTACTCTAGTGTTGGTTGAAGTAATTGTTCCTCCAACTAGATAGTGGTTTGCTT
The DNA here is from genome assembly GCA_010110895.2 of Picea sitchensis. NCBI lineage: Eukaryota > Viridiplantae > Streptophyta > Pinopsida > Pinales > Pinaceae > Picea > Picea sitchensis. Next base: position 133,551 of record SNQJ01S0001332.1, read on the forward strand.
GGTTTACCTTACATGAAAATTTCTAGTGTGTGCTTAGTTTTAAATGTTAGTTAAAGCCTTATTGCATTGTTGATATTTTAAAAAAGTGGAATATAAAGAGATTCACCAGTCACGAAGGATTTAGGGCCTGTCACTGGTTGCATTAGAGCCACCGCCACCACCTTTATGATGAAGACTTGACCAACAAGGGTCATACGAAGTGACCTGGCCACAGGAAACTATGCCCGGGCTTAATCTGAGAGGAGATTACTCGAATCTGGAAGAACCTACTATTTCTAACCTTGGAGTGGAATCTCTCGGGCCAGACAACCCTCTGATAACTGACTTGTCAGCACCAATCTTGGTACAAGTTGTCCCTCCAAGGGTAACACCTTACGAGCGTCAGATAGTCTTACAAGTAGCTATGGAATCAAATACTACTACTTCATCCGGGAGTCCTCATACTCCCTTTTAGGATACCACCATGGGGGTATGTTGCCTCCTAATCCACCTTTGTCAGTCCGGACCAGATTTATCTCAACCCCTACTACTTTGGGCATTGGTCTGATTCATTCATCGGCGGTGACCACTGCTCCATTTACGCAAACTTCAACGATCCCTCCATTTTCATATGGGATGCCTTGATTTGATTCGAACTCTGTCCTTTCCTACTCCACCCTATAGACCATGGGTTTGGGGGTAGGGAGCTTAAGAACTCTTATGCAAAGATCCATTGGGGGCACTTCAGTCCCCTTTAATTCTATCCCTTACGGTGGCGGTCATATACCTCCTCTGTCCCCTCGCTCGGTGGTGTTTTCCAGCAACCCATCGGGTCGAGTGCTAACTAAAACTTGTTTGGATAAGGAATTTTAGGGCCTTCTTCTTACACCACACCGGTGGGATCCATGTCATTCTCTTTGTTCGACACATTTGGTAATAACACTTTTTCATTAGCTATTGTCTTGGCCAGGGGAAACCCTGGTTTTGGACCATAAAATCCTGTGCAGGGTACTATTCCTACACAGGGGGAAAGTACAAGAGTTTTCTCCTCACAAGGACTTTGGAATCCTTGGTAGGGATCAATTCCCTCACAAGGGATGTCATTCAGGGGAAACCCATTCCATGGTCAATGGAACCCCGTGCAAGGCTTAGTACCTATGCTCGTCAGATCGACTGGGGGCAACCTTTTCCAGAATCTCTGGAACATAATGCAAGGAACAAACCCCACCCAAACCTCATCATCCAATTATGGGAATCAACCGATGATATCCAAACAAACTCGTTTTTTGTATGCTGGTCAAGGCAATGGTGTCTACCAGAACCCTGGCCAAAAACCCAACTTTTCCTAGCAACCTACTGCCAGTCAAACTCCAGGCCCCCTTTTTCCTGTACATAGTACCCAACCCAAACTATCATTTATGGAAACATAACATCTACCAGACTTGTCAAGTTTTATTAATGACCTGATTTGTCATGATCCACGTTGGCCCCCCATGCCGACTAAGTTCCCTCAGATATTCTAAAATTCGAAGGCAATCTTGGCAAAGATACGGGTGATCAAGTGAGAACTTTCCTCCTATGGTTCTCGTCAAACTCACTGCGAGACGACTCCGTAAAGTTATACGTTTTTCAATGCACTCTTATAATGGGTGCTGCAAAATGGTACATCGAGCTCGACCGCTCAATATATTCTTACTTTAGTGATTTGGCGATGGTTTTCCTAAACCATTTCCAACTACCACTAAGATACATTGTTGACACCGAATTGTTGGCAAAATTTGAGCAAACTAAGGTTGATCATATCTCAGATCACATCTGAGAATGGAGGCATCGAAAGAGTTTGATTAAGGTACAGATCCCATCGGCTTTCTTGCTGGAGTGGTGTTGGCAGTAGGACAAAAAGGGAAAGAAAGCGTGCATGAAGAAGAATGACGGATGGAAGAGAAATCGTGGTAAATAAAGTGTGCAGGAGGAAAGTGACAATTGGAAAGAAGAACAACACGCGTGCATGCAACAAATGTCTCGACAACTGGAAGGAAACAATGAATGCATGTGGAGAAGGAAGACCTAACAACAGTAGAGTTAGGTTTTTTAGTAAGATTTTTTTTGTAAATAGCTGAAGAGCCCGATAGATATAAATATAGGGAAGCAGGTATCATAAAGAGGTTCAGATATTTTACGAAGGTTGAGATTTACTACTGTTGTAAAGTTGAACTTGTTTTATGTAACATTTTGATAAGAGTACTATTTGTGTAACAAGTGAGCTAAGCGGGAGGTATATATCAAGGATTAGATCGTAGGCTAGGGATCCTGGTGCGACCTATTTCACCTCAAATAGATCTTCTCGATCTAAGGAGAGTTGTAAGCGCGAGGCACCAGAATTGCAAAACTACCATAATAAGAGAGCCAAGAGCCAAATATTTGTGGATGTAGCCTTGGGAGGGGGTGAACCACAGTAATACCTATGTAACACAATGAATGCATGCATATATCTGTCTACTTTTTTTATGCAATGAATGAATGAGTTAGTATATTGTTTGGTTAATTGTTGTTGCATTTAAAGAAAGAGATCATGATGGTTATAATAGTAAAGGGAAGAACAGTAATTTTTAATACAAATCATAATTAAAGGCTCAGAACACAGATCCTCTATCTCCTACTCAATCCTAGGCTATAAACACTTGAGTCTTACACCCACCCATAAAAGCTATCTTGGGTGAGACTGCGCAGTGCATTTGGTGTGATGTGTTTCCTTTTGGTTCACCAGAAGGGCCAATAGTTTTAGGCTTTGTTGGTACCCTGGAAGATACGAACCCTAGGTCAGTAGCACAAAGTTGTTCACTAGTTTAAAGCCAACAAATGGTTCCATTTTCATTATAAGAGGAACAAGAAAGGGATAAGTAGATGAGAGAGATTACATGAGGAAAACAAATGAGAGAAACTAGAAGATCATTGAGCCACTAGAAGGGAATGTTGAGACCATCGAACCCCATGAAAGAAGAAATTGAAGGTTGGTTGAGAACTAAAGAGCTAGAGTTTTCCCAAAAAGATAATAGAAACCCTAGACTGACACCTCACAAATATCTGGATAAATACATGTTTATGGATTTACATGAAGTATTTTTCTATGATTTTCCCCACCTATTGCAGGAGTGGATACTAAGGTTGAAAGATAACCACACAAAAAACTAGCTCTGACAACTAGATTGGACCCCAATACAGTGTGATTCTCTGGTGGTGAACTTCAAATTCTTCGAGCACCGTGAGAATGGTTCTATTTATGAAATGTGTTCCTTGGTCACTCATCAGAACTCTTGGGTACCCAAACCTAGTAATTATTTGTTCGAATAAAAAGTGTGTAGTGGTATTTGCACTACAGTCTTTTATTGGTGTGGCTTCCACCCATTGTGTTAGGTATTTCGTCATGGTGATGATGTATCTTTCCCCTATTCTTTTGGCTGGTGGGTTAATAGGTCCCACAAAGTATATTTCCCATTTATCAAATTCTTGTAATGTCACTTGCAGTCGTAATGACATCTCATCCCTTCTATTGGGTTTGCCTACCCTTTGATAGACATCACATCCCTAATCGTTGGCCACCATAATCCTATGTAGAGTACCTTCTGCGTGGAAGCTTTTCCTTCACAATGTCCTCCTTCCAGTCCCTCATGGGCCTTTGCTAAAATCCTTGGTTGTTCATTCTCTATCACATACCTTTGTAAAATGATATCTGCACCCATTTTATATAGATGTCTTGCAATCAATTGATAGTCGGCTACACGAATTACCAGGTTCTTCTTTTGTGCGGTGGTATAATCTCATGGTGCAGTACTTGTGCTCAAGTACTGGATGATCTCTGCGAAGTAATCATCAACAATATGTATGGAAAATAGCTGGGCATCCGAAAAGTTGTCTTCTAAGATCATGGGCTCTTCTCCATTTGTGCCCCGTGATAGGTGGTCAGGTCCTACATTTAGTTTTCCTGGTTTGACGATTACTTCGAAGTCAAATTCATGAAATAATAGTAACCATCGATAGATTCTCCCCCCCAACACTGGATTTTTGACTAGGTATTTTAGGGTTGAGTGATCTGTAAACATCTTAAATTGTTTTCCCAATAGGTAGTGTCTGAACTTATGAATTCCATAAACCATAGCTAGGCCTTCTCTTTCAGTTGTGTTATAGTTTTGTTTTGATTCAGATAGTTTTCTTCCTACAAATGCTATTGGGTGATCCAAGTCTCTTGCTCCTGACTGCACTAAGATAGCTCCAATTACTATCATTGATGCATATACATGCACATGGAATGTCTTTCCCCAGTCCAGAAATACTAATATTGGTGTAGTGACCATCTTTTCCTTCAGGGTGTTTAGACCATGTTGACACTCGTCGTTCCATTAGTACTTTGTGTCCTTCCTTAGTAGTTTTTCCATTGGTGTTGTGATCTTTGCATATCCTTTGATGAATTTTCGATAGTATCATGTGTCTACTAGCATCGCTCATAGCTGACAGACTATTTTTGGCGTTGGGATCTTGGCTGGATCGACCAATAGCCCTTGTTTTCATACTATATGGCCCAATAGTATCCTAAATGGTGTTCCGAATATACATTTCTTTATGTTCAGTGATATCTGACATTGTCTGCATCATTCTAGAATCAAGCGTAAAAATTCTACATGGTTCTTCAACAAACTATAGACTGTTCGGTCATCCAGATATACTTTGAGAAACTAGTGGATGAATTCTTTAAATTCTGCGATAACCACTCTGGAGAAGATTTTTGGTACATTCTTTAGTCCAAAGGGCCTGACTAGATATTGGTAGTATCCCCATTCTATCACAAATGTGGTCTTGTATCTATCCTCTTGTGATATCTTAATCTGATGGTAACCTGAGAAGCCATTAGTGAATGAGTAATCTTCATGTCCCCCCATGTTCTCTAGCACTTCATCCATGAACGATGTAGGGAATGGGTCATGTAGGTAGGCATCATTCAACTTCCTCAAGTCGACGCATATCCTGATCCCTCTTCCTTGTTTCTTGTCCTATACGACCATCGAGCTTATCCATTCTGATTCCTCGACTGGTTCGTTTATGTCAGCTTCGAGCATTCGATCAATATCCTCTTTATTTTCTATTTGTATATAGGTTTTAGTCTATATGGTCTCTTTCTGATCGATCTCGCTTCGGGCCTGAGTAGTATTTTCATTTCTCCTAGTTTGCCTACTATACCCTTCATTTCTTTGAATGTTGTAGGAAATAAGTCATTGTTTCACGCAACAATTATGTAATTCTTTCTACTATTGGTTCATCCTAGTAGTCTCCAATGCTATCCATTTTGGGATGTTCAGTTATACCGATGTTAACTTTCTTCGCCTTGATTTGTGTAGAAATAACTTCAGATTCTATTTGTGGTCCCTTCACGTCTCTTTTGCCTTCTACTTTTGCAATCTGAATCTCACACAAGTCCTCTTCGTCCGATATTTCCTCCTGTACTTGGTAACATGACAGTATTTCCTTGAATTTTTGTTTATTTCGTTGTTTCTCTTCGGTGATAAGTTCTACTTCTGGATTTTCAATGAATATGACTCCTCTGATTCGTTTCAAAGCTCCGTCTATGTTGGGGTTCTCATGCTCGAATGAGAAAGTGGTGGTAAAGTTATTTTGCAATGTTGCCCATGTTGTAGTTCCCTTGTGCATTTCCTAATCTATATACCAATTCGTTGGTATGCCTTCTAATGTATGAATAAAGTGGTGAGGCCATTCATCTAGTGGTGTCATTTTTCATAGTATTTTGCACTCCGCCAAGTGTTTCACTGGTGTCCCTAATCCTTCATATTTCTATTGTTTATTTTTTTTCTATACTGCATCGAACCTTATGCACAGTAGCCTCTTACATTGGTACCGGTTTGTGATGGTATCCTTGTGTGCACCCCACCATATGGAGAGTGTGGCCTTGAGTGCTAAGTCCAGTGATAGTAGCCTATGTTTATCTAATACTTCATCTTTATATTGTGTCAAGAATGTTTCCAAATCATTAAGTCCATGGAAACTGGGTGGTTCTGCGATTTCTATGCCTATCCATCGTACTATGCAGTCTATTCTTGCACATCTTCTCATGGATACTTCATGTAGTATTTGCTGCTAGTTTTCTAGCCTGGTGTCTCAATCCATAGCGCATGAAGTAATATTGCACCAGTTAAGTACTTCATCTGCATTTGGGTTTACATAATCCTCCTCATGCACAGTTGTTCTGTACAACTGGTTGATTTACTCTAAGTCTAGGCAAGTGGGTTCTATGAACCTTTCCCCTTTTGATGGATCTAGTGGTGCTATAACCCTGTAATCTCTAGATTCAAATGTCACTTTTATTGTCTTCAAATTAATTATGGTTTGGTTGTCATGGTCATCATTGAATGTCCTGTTGAATGGAAGATCCCATCCATTCCCTGGGAAGTACCAGAATGACCCGTAGAAGGAGAGGCAGTGCAGGCGGAAACACAGCCTCTGCAAAAACCAGTGCCCAATAAACCAAGGATGGGCCAAAACAAACCAACTCAGGAAAGCGAAGGGTCGAAGCAGAAAGGAACCTAGAAGGGGCAGAAAGATACCAATGAACAACCAAAACAAGCCAAGGGAATGCAGGAGACTTCCCCAAACCACATCACACAGGAGTCTGGGGGAAATAAGAGACCAGTTGAATAGGCCGCAGGCGCTCACAAGTAATAAAAGGAACAACGAGTGTCACCTAACCTGATGATCACGGAGGACGATGGAGAAATGATCGCCAGAATGGTCCAGGATTGTTTGGAAGAAGACTTCGACCACGCAACACATCACAGGGATAATCTATAGAAAGAGATGGAAGAAATAAGAAAACTCCTCAAGACACTCGGAGAAGCCCAAAGAGAAAGTAGCATCAGAGGCATAGAGCAGTCGACAACACAAACCAATGAAAGAGTGGAGATCAAAGAATGATACCCAACCCTCCTAATGCCACACGCAAACACAACGGTCCACATAAAACTGATCATGATGTGAATGGATGAAATAGTGGGACATACACCACTAAAGGATTTGGACCACGTCCAACTGGTCTTGACACGAATGACGTCAAGGGCACTGGACAAATTACAAGTTAGCGTCGACCACAAGATGCAGTCTTGGGCACATAAGAACTTACTTGAGCTACATAAAGCAACAAAGAAGCAATAACCACTAGAAAAAGAGTACAAGTAGGCCAAATCTGAAAATCAGAGGGATATGGAACACATGAATGAATTGGAACACAGAGTGGGAGAAATTTTTGGGAAAATTACAAACACCGCGGAGGGAAACGAACTCCTAGCCACAAAAAAGATCAACCAAATTGCGTAGGCAATTGCGTAATACCAGAAGGATATTGGGGATCTATAAGAACAACTAACACCAATGACTCCACCAATGGTAAAGGAGCAAAGGAGGCAGGCAGTAACAATGCAAATACGGGAGATGGATAAATAGGTTAGCACAATAGCTGACTTTCTCGACAAAGCAGCGCAACTTTAGACAAGACTGGAGGAGGATCCACAGGTTCAACCCTGGGACAAGGAAGAGGAAAGGATCAATGCAGTGATTCTATAACTCAAGAATAAGAAAATTACCATACCAATCCTAGAATGCATAAGGGGGACGCAAGAGTTGAAGAATATGCAAGTAGAACTCATCACTGCGCAGACATAGAAACAGGAGCGATAGACTCAAATATAACCATTGCAGGAACATGTAGCATAGGTACTCGCACAAGCAGAAGAAGATAGAATTCATATGGAATAGACCCGAGAAAAATGCACAGGACTACTGAGCGATGAAGTGGTCGTTCAGGTAGTAGACACCATTAAGGAGAAGATCGTGCAAGCACTGACAACAACAACAGAGCTAATGGAAAAATTCCAGATGATCACCAAAGAGATCGATGCAGCTTAGAAATATTAGGTGACTTGAGATGAGTCACATGTCAGTGTTGGGGGCCTATTGGAAGTAGGACAAAATGGGAAAGAAAGAGTGCATGAAGAAGAATGATAGCTGGAAGAGAAATCATGGGAAAGAAAGCGTGTAGGAGGAAAGAGACAACTGGCAAGAAGCACAACACGTGTGCATGTGACAAATGACTCGACACCTGGAAGGAAACAACAAACACATGTAGAGAAGGAAGACATAACGATAGTAGAGTTAGGGTTTTGGTAAGAGTTTTTGTGTAAACGACTGAAGAGCCCGATAGATATAAATATAGGCAAGCATGTATCAAAAAGAGGGTCAGAGATTTTGCGAAGGTTGAGATTTACTACTGTTGTAAATTTGAACTCGTTTTATGTAAGGTTTTGATAAGAGAACTATTTTTGTAACAAGTGAGATAAGAGGGAGGTATATCTTGAGTTAGATTTCAGGTTGGGAAGCCTAGTGTGATTTAGTTCGCCTCACAGATATCTTCCCGATCTAAGGAGATTTGTAAGCGTGAGGCACCAGAATTGCAGAACTACCATAATAAGAGAGCCAACATCCAAATCTTTGTGGACGTAGCCCCGGGAGGGGATGAACCACGGTAATACCTGTGTAGCATGATGATTGCATGCATATCTCTATATACTTTTGTTATTTAAAGGATGAATGCAATGAATGAATGATTTAGTATATTGTTTGGATAATTGTTGTTGTGTATAAAGAAAGAGATCACGATGGTTAGAATAGTAAAGGGAATAACAGTAATTTGTAATACAAATCGTAATGAAAGGCTTAGAACAAAGATCCTCTATCTCCTACTCAATCCTAGGCTGTAAACACCTGAGTCTTATAGCCACCCATAAAATCTATCTCGGGTGAGACTGCGCAGTGCATTTTTTGTGTTATGTTTCCTTCTAGTTCACCAGAAGGGTCGATAGTTTTAGGCTTTGTTGGTACCCTAGAATATATGAACCCCAGGTCAGTAGCGCAGAGTTGTTCACTAGTTTAAAGCCAAAAAGTGGTTCCTCAATTCTTTGGTGCCAATGTTATCCAACGATGTTGCAGCTTCGGGAGTGTTTTTAGAGGAGGAGGCGATAATTAGAGCACAACAGCTCGAACTGATATACTCTCAGTCTAGCTTACTCTATGATATTTTTCCAGATGTGCCACAATCCATCCTTGACAAGGCCAGAAAAAATTATGGACCACATGTCGATGGTATAGTTGGTTCAAAACAAGAAAATTCCACTGATGAGTTGTCAAATCAATTGCAACAATTGTCGATACAAAAGACAACGACCAACCATACCTCTGATTCAGTTTTTCCCCCTACCCAAAAATCAGATGTACACAGTGTGCAGTCGATGAACCTGAAGGCCAACCAGTAGCCTGAAGGAAATAAGAAACAAAAAAACAAGAAGGGTAAATGGGATAAAAAACCTAACAACAATGTTGGTGGATGCAACATAGAGAAGAGAAAGTTGAAGTATCTGTGTAACCTTTGCACAAAGGACCATCTGACTCACCTGTGCCCTCGACTTGCAGAGGCCTAGAAGTTATTGGTGCAACAACAACCTCCTGTGTTGATGAACCCATTTCCACATGGGAAAAATATGACTCAAGAATCTTCAAGCACAGATGGGGGTAGTCAGGGACCCCCCGCGTCTTCTAGTAATCCATTGACTGCGAACGTTTACATGATGAAAGGTGACACTTTTATAGAGACCAGTGCACATGATTACAGAATATTGGAATATGAAAAAAAGGGTAAAGAAGTCATAAACCCACCTCTTCCTCTCCATATTAAGAATATGATGGTTGAAACAATGACATGCATCTCGAAAGGGGAGTTCAAGAAAGCTTCTCATAATCCGAACGCAAGGGTCTCCCATAACTACTCTATGATAGAGGATTTGTCATAAACCCCTTGTGTGATGTTCACTTTGGAGGTCCTCCATAGCTTCCCTTCATAGAGAAAGGCTTTGTTATCCACCTTGGGATCTGTAGAGACTTGTAATCTGGGAACGATCATTCTCAATACGACTGAATTGAAACCTAGTCTCCCTTACCACGTTGTCTTTCAGATAGTAGTGGCTTACACCATGAAATATTTTTCTTAGAATATCTTTCGTATGGTGGTTGATGAGGGAACCTCAACCTACGTTATGTCGTTGTCATGTTGGAAGTCCATTGGCCAATCTGTTTTGTCTCTGTCACCTACTCTGCTTACTACTTTCGACGGTCATTCATTCAGACCACATGGAATCGTTCCTTCTTTCCCCATGTAGTTAGGAGGGAAGACCGTGTGCATCAAATTTAAAGTGGTCAATGTGCCTCTCAACTAGAACCTTATGTTAGGAAGGAGTTGGACCTATGAAATGCATGTAGTGGTTGTCACATTTTTTTTGGTCTTGTTCTTTTCCCATGAGGGCCAAATCGTAACTATTGACTAGTTGTCCTTCTCCTGTCCTGACCCTTCATAGGGGGCATCCATGGTCCTGATGATTGATAACCCTCAGCCCAACATCATCAATGTAGGGGTTGGTTTGTGTCCACCATTGATGGGTACTTTTTTTTACCTTCCTCCTTCTGGCGATGCCAAGCTTATATCAGTTTCCCCCAACCAGCCTAGGATTGATATTTTTCAAGTGTCGTCGTTCCAAATGAATTACTTTCATGATCCGTGGAATATTCCTTCCCATCAGCCATAATGGAAGGGAAATAGAACTTTTTCATGCCCATTCCCTTGTTCATAGTAGAATTTTCATACAACATTGTCCAGCAAGCTTCGACCGACCTCGATCCAACTCCCGCATAGGAGTTAGATCCAATTCTAGAGCCTATTTGGGATCAAGGTTCCCTTGCCACCACAGATTATTTAGACTTGGTATTTCCCTCAAATGAGGTGATTCTTAAGGCATTGACTGGTCCATATAGACCCTGAGATGATCTTCATCACAGATCTTATTTCCTCCTAGAGTTAAGAAGAATAGAAGTTGTTTAATTTGTGTTGAATATGACTGGAGATCAATCTTGTCCAATTAATACTCTGGCTATGCACACAATTTACGTCGAGGGTAATATGGAGAGTATCACGGAAACGATCCCTATAGATATCTACAGAACCCCTGGCATCGTGTAGAATTTTTTCATTGAAGAAAACTTCTCCCCCGAGGAGATTCAAATCTATATAGAATTATTTAAGGAGTTACACGACCTTTTTTCTTGGTCTTGCGAGGAAATTCCAGGCATTGATCCAAGAATCCTCAAACATGAGATAATGAATTATCCTGACGCCAAGATGGTTCTATAGAAGCTTCATCTAGTGAATCCTCAAAAAGAGACAGTTATTAAGGATGAAGTAGAGAAACTTCTTAAAGATGATTTTATCTACCCCGTACAATTGACGAAATGGGTGTCAAATCCCATTCCGGTTAACAAAAAATAGGGTATGATTTGCATGTCGATGGACTTCCGTGATTTGAACAAGGCTTGTCCAAATGATAATTTCCCCACCCCATTCATTGATCAGATTGTCAATGAATGCACATGCTATGAGGTCTTTTCATTCATGGATGGTTTTTCGGGATATAACCAGATTCAGATCAAACCTGAGGACCATCATAAAACAACTTTTATTTGTCCATGGGACACATTTTCTTATCGTAAGATGCCTTTTGGCCTGAAGAATGTTGGAGCCACTTTTCAGCGGGCCATGTTTTTTTCTTTCCATGACCTTAGACATGTAGTTGAGGCTTATCTTGATGATCTAGTATCACACTCTCACAAGAGATCTGATCATCCCACACACCTCTAACTAATCTTCGAACAATGTCGCTACTATCGAATTCGCTTGAATCCTAAGAAGTGCAGTTTATGCATGACGTCGGTTCATGTTTTAGGTTTCACAGTTTTGACAACAGAGATCATGGTCAATCCTCTTAAGGTTGAGGTGATTGTTCAATTTCCTCCCCCATGCACAGTCCCCCAGCTTCATACCTTACAGGGGAAAGAAAACTTTCTACTGTGTTTTATCGCAAACTATTTCGAGATCAATAAAGGGTTCATGCGTTTATTGAAAAATGGAGTCCCTTTTTGTTGGGATGAAGCCGCTCAACACTCTTTTGAAGCATTGAAATGTTCCCTTATATCTACCCCTCTACTCCGTCCTCCCAATTATAATAAATATTTCTTGTTGTAATTGGTCACTGTAGATTCGACCATCGGTATGGTATTGGTTCAAGAGGACCAATTACTTGAGGAGTATGTGATTTATTACTTGAGTCGAGGCCTAGTTGTGTTGGAAATCAACTATTCCCATGCTGAGAAGCTTATGTTGCCAGCAGTGCATGCTTTCCAAGGGTTCTATCATAATATTTTGCTTCGTAAGACCACCGTCATTGCAGTTATGAATCCATTTCAATATGTTTTGACATAGCACGTCATTGGTGGAAATATTAGTAGACGGATTTTAATCCTCCAAGAATTTGACTTGGATTTTGTTTTCGTGAAATACAAAAAGTTGTTGGTCTTTGCGGAACTTATTTCAGAACTTCCGGTCAAATCAAGTGATGTTACACCCGAATAATCTCCTATTAAAGGAGATATTTTTTTGATCGCATCTTCATACCCTATATCTATAATTTTAAGTGCCCTACTTCTACTTCTCACGACGAGCGTCGAAGAATTCACCATCAGGAATGAAACTATCTCATACTCAATGACACTTTGTATTGTAGAGGTGTATATTTCATTCTTCATCGATGCCTTATACATGAGGAAGAAGAAATCATTCTTAACGACTGCCACACTGGAGCATGTGGTGGTAATTTGTCTGCGTTGGAAATAACCCAAAAGATTCTATGAGTTAGTTACTTTTGTCCTACATTAATCAAGGATTGCGTCGATTCGGTCAAGAAGTGCCACCTATGTCAAATATTCTCTTGGAATATGAGGGCACATCCTGCTCCCATGTTTCCTGTCATAGTCGTTGGTCCCTTCACCAAGTGGGGGAATGATTTTACTACATGCCACCCAGCTTCAACAAGGGGGAATCGTTATATCATCATAGCAGTAGACAACTTCACAAAGTGGGTCAAGGCTATGCCAACATTTAACAATGATGGATAAACAATGACTCTCTTCATTTTTAACCAGATAGTAGAAAGGTTCGACATCCCGAAGGAGATTGTCACTAACCATAACAGTCACTTCCAGAACAAAATTATGTCTGAGTAAACATCAAATCTTGGGTTAAGGAAATAAAATTCATCACCTGACTACCCATAAGCAAATGGTCAGGTGGAAGCTATGAATAAGTCCCTCAAGACTATTCTTTAGCGAACGATCAATTCTGCCAAGTCAAATTGGAATTTGATGTTGTAATTAGAATTATGGGCATGTTGAACGTCTATAAATACTGCCACCAGTTTCTCACCTTTTCAACTCATTTACAAGTTGGAAGCAGTCTTGCCTATTGAGTGTCAGATCCTGTCTTTAAAGTTAGTAGTAGAGTTACTTCCAGACACTTCACCACTTGAGGAAGACCTATTATATCTCAAGCAGCTCGATGAGAAACGTCGTGATACAACCTTGGCCAATGAGGATCACAAGAAACAAGTTAAGTGTCAATATGATCAGTTCATTCATCCTCATATTTTCTCCAAAGGCGACCTTGTCCTCATCTACGACCAAGACAAGGATCCCCAGGGGGAAGGAAAGTTCAAACCCATGTGGTCCAAACCTTTCAACGTGAAAGAGGTCTTAAAGAAGGGCGCTTATCATCTGGTTGACTTTGATGGAAATGCTTTGGCAATTCATAGAAATGAGCTCTACCTCAAGAAGTATTACTCTTAGGTTGGTTGCCGGGGTGACTTGTTGTACATATGTATAGTTCTTATATAGTATTTTGTCCTTTTTTTTTATGGAGATGTCATTATTTATGTCATATTTTTCACTGTGGAAGATGTCAAGTGAATCAGAGGTGTTATTTGGGTTTGTGCATGATGCTAACTGACACACTCAAAGGCTTACTTCTGCAGCTTGGGTGATTTTCATGCCTCAAGTCCAGTTTCTATATTCTAGAGGTATCTGTCTAGGTGATGCCAAAAACAATGTCATCAATTACAATGCAGTTGTTGTGCCTCTTTCGTCATCTTAGTGAGAAAAATAGAGGTTCTTGCAAGCTTAGTTGGGTTTGCTAAGCAGGACAATTGTAACGAAAAGGTTTAGAGAAAGAAATATAAAAGAACAACTAAGAATTAAACTAAGAAATAAAATAACAACTAAACTAATGAACATAGGGACATAAGGACAAAAGAAACAAAGGTAATGTAAATGCTGGAAACAAAGGCGTTTGTACAATAAATAAAGAATAAGTTAGGATGAGTGTACAAATACAGAAATGGGTGCCCCAATGTAATATGGTTGGGCCAGTGAGGGCGCAAATTGCTTGGAGAACTAGTGGAGGGTGGGAGCCCCATGAGTGGGTTTTTGTATGAGGTAGGTGAAATGAAGGGAAATTTGCAGAGGGGAAAAATGATTATGGATGAAATGGAGGGTTCATGATACTGCGGAGTTGCAGTCAAAATAGAACCTTGAAGAGATAATCTAGGAGTCCAGTGCGAAAGATAGAAAAATGAGGAGAAGGAGTATGTGGTTGATTCGTGACATGATGTAAGACTATCAGGACTCTCATCCCTAAAGGGTTGAAAAATAGCATGAGTGTCAAAGTGAAAAAGGGGGCTATGAATGAGACAACTCATGTGGGGGAGAATGATACCAAGTGACAATACCGAAGATGCAAATGGAGGTATTGGTACTGTAGAGCCGGAGATGGAGATCCTATAGGCAAATGTCAGAGGGTGTGACTGGAGAAGAAATTGAGATTCAAAGGGAATAATTACATGCCAGTGCTAATTATATACCTGAAGGGGTGGTGTTGATGTATGATGACCAAGTACCTGCACACATGAAAACCAAATACCTGACGTGAACAATATCTAAAGAGAATCGACCATACGATCATTTATTTGATAATTTTGAACATGAGCATGCGTACTTGGACGAGGTATGAAAAAATGGTGTCCTGGGGGCTAAGGATAAAAAGTGTCACGAGGACTGTCGTGATGTAGATGACGGGATGTTGATGCTGTGGCTGAAGATGGATCGAAGAACGGACACCTGGAGCTCCCAGAATGGTGATTGGAAGTTTGGTGGAAAGGCCTATATATAGCTGTAGGTCCCACATTTCCACCTCATTTGTACTTGTTGCTAGAGTGACTGGACGAGAGGTAGTCAGAGGAGATTTGGATATTCTGGGAGAATGAGGCAGTCGATCCAGGATTAGTGAGCTTTAGGTTAGTATTCTGATCATCCTGCATAGAATTAGGTTTTTCATTTCTGGGCAGGGGCTATACGGAGGGTCGTACAAGGGTTTTTAGGGGTGTGGGCCCCTAAGTGCATGGGAAATCCGGAAATAGGCACGCATGAGTGCACACCTGTTACCTGGATAGCCATGCATGGGGGAACCTATATTGGGGGGGGAAAGGGCATGCATTATGTGCACACCTATTGGCAACATAGTCGCGCATGTGTGCACGGCTGTGTAGTGGACATGCACGCCTGTGTGTGTGACAGGGGCGCATGGAGGTGCCCCTGTAGGGTGATCAGGCGCACATGCATGCGCACCTATGGGATGGACAAGTGCACCTGAGTGCATGCGTGTGTAGTGAATAGGTGTGCATACGTGCGCGCCTGTGGGTTAAACAACCGCGCCTTGGGGGCAAAGTTGATGGGTGTAAAACTTATCTTTTTAATGTTTTTTATGATCAATGTGGCTGACCTAGGACTGTTTTATGTGGATGCAGGTGATCATTTGGCACGATGCCAGTCGGTTGGCGAGAGTGGGATTGGTCCCAGCTGAGGGATGCCGTTGCGATTGAGGAGCCAGGGGTTCATTCTACTTTGGAAGCTTGTGGGATACTAAAGTTCTTTGAGTGACCATTGATAGTATCTCCTGCAGTTTCTTATCTGGATGTGGAGTCTGGACCTGCATTGTTTTATGGTGTGGGGAGAGCAGATTGTCTTCACTATGGTGGAGGCTATATATATTTTTTGACTGGGCTCCCGTTTCAGGGAACATCCCTACCGACCGAGCTGGTATTACCTACAGATGTGGCATTAGTGACATTGGGGCAGAGGTATTGTTCCAAGGTGAACTTTATGTCAGGCTCTGTCATGAGCATCCGGGCGATGGATGCTCTAGCGCATCACTATATAGCAGCGATGATTGTGAGGGTGTATGGGTCCCTTGCGACTCAACGGATCAGTGGTGGTCAGCTAAGTATTATGGAGAGAGTGATGGTCGGTGAGCGCTTTTCCTAGGGGCTTACATTGCATGCCAGGATGGTAGGGTAGCTGGACCGGTGATGGTCCACCGATACAGGAGATTTTTCCTTTGGGTCCATCCTATTGGTCTGGTTTTTGGAGAGGGTGCCTATGTTGTGCCCTAGGATTTTATTGGGTGCTCCTAGGGTGTGAGAGCTGTGATTGAGGTGGTGGTCGACTATTTTGGTTCGCCACAGTGGTGGCAAAGGAGGCCACTTCTTCATGACTGAGGAAGCATAGGTGTGGTGGCAGATGTCGCAGGTGATTTTGTAGTATCCTTATGCTAGTGTTGACTTTCGGGGTGATCTGGACATGGTGTTGCCTCCTGGGGTGGTATTTGATCACCGAGGTATGTTTATGAGTTTTGATATATATTTATGAGATAGCATGACATGTGTATATGGTATACATGTTGATACTATCGTTTGGTTTTTTGTATGTGTAGATGTGGCACCTTGTGGGTGCAAGGTTGAGTTGTTGAGGGTGCCAGCGTGCCAGGAGCTGGGGAGACTGCCGTGGAGAGGGATATGTGTAGGAGAGAGATGTCAGCATGAGGAAGTTGGGGAGAGACCAGCTAAGGAGGAGAGAGCATCGAGGAGACGTCGGTTTGATGACCCAGGTGCCAGGCCATCACATGTTCCTCTGGAAGATGCCAGAGCAGATTTTGAGGATATTAGTCGCCACCTGGAGGTGGTTCTATAGGGTGTGCCTAAGGGCATGTGGTCGCGTATCCAGGATGAGGGAATCTTGGAGCAGTGTGTGGGGGTTCCGCCACCATGGCGGGCCATAGTATGACGAGCAGCAGTAGCAGGTGCGGCTTTGACTAGACAGTTACCTCCTAGTCTGGAGGGACCAATAGTGGGTGGGGGACCATTGCCTAAGGGAGGGGTAGGAGGTGGTTCTCTAGAGGCACCTTCAGTGGTGTGCTATGTATTTTTGTATATTTGTGTATAGGCTAGTGAGCCCATTTTGTACCGAGGTGCTTCACTGGCCTGCGGACATTTGTATATTTTTATGTAAACATTTTGATGGGACTATGGACTGAGTTATATATGCATGAGTATACCTTTTGGGATCTATGTGATGTTTACATGTGTTTTGTAATGTTTGATGATGTCTAATCTATATACGTTGTGACAGGTTTTTGATATTTTTTATGTATGTGTAGAGGTATCTTGATGTGATATATGCCAATCTAACACAATGATAGCTAAGTTATTTGTAATGTGATTCAATTGTCTTGGAATGTGTGTAAATGTAATGGAATTAAAATGTCAAGATAAAAGTCTAACCTGCAGGTATTTGCGAAAGACGCAACGATCACAGACGTGGTACACATTGTTGAGTTGGAGAACGACTAGTTGAGAGTCGAGAAAGATGCTAAGGTGACGAATACGATGATGCTGGGAATTAGTGAGGAGGCCAATGACAACAGTGTATTTGGCTTGGTTGTTGGTGGCTAAACCCAAACATATGTCGCTCAAATGGAGCATTTCATGTGAGGGGGTATAGAGGGCCCAAGCTGCTGAGGTGAGATTTTGTGTCCAACGGCTGGCGTCGTCGATGTAACCAATGTGGTAGGCCAGTGGAGGAAGCATTTGTCAATAGCACAAATGATAGTTTAGACGTGAGGGATGGAAAAAAGATTAAAAATACACTACAAAAGAAATAACCTAAAGTAGAATTTCTATGCTTAGGCATAAAATTTCTTTAAGTATAACCCGTTGATAGGTTCTTTGAGAGAGAGGCCTTTGGGAGAGGCTAGGATGTAGGAACCTTTGGTGAGGTAATGTTGGATAATGTAGGGGCCATGCCATAGTGACTTGAATTTTCCATGACCAAGGGTATCGTGAGAGATATCGTAAGAAAGGACGAGGTCACCTTCCTGAAATGAGCGAAGGTTGACATGGAGATCAAAGGTGGCCTTTGACCATTTTTTAGCTGCCTCATTGTTCTGTAATGAAGATCAGCGATCTTCATCCAGGGACTCTAAGTTCAGTAAGAGTTGCTCCATTGGAGCAATGTCAGGTAATAGCTCAATTGCAGGGCATAAGGTGGGAATTTTGCACACTCGATGGGAAGAGTGGCCTCAACCCCATGGACTAGATGAAATGGTGTGAAACTAGTGGTTGTTTTCACAGTCGTACAGTAATCCAATAGCACGGAAAATAACATATGATGTCAAATGGTCTTATGTTTATTAACCGTGCACTATAACATGGTCTTGAGGACCTTGTTAATGGCTTCAACCTGTCTATTAGACTCAGGGTAATATGGTGAGGCAAACTCATGGGAGAATCCTAACCGAGATGAGAGTTCGACAAAAATCTCATTCTTGAAGTGTTTCCTGTGATCGGAAACTAGTTGGAGTGGTACTCCAAAGAGGGATATGACGTGGTTAAAGAAAAATTGTGTTGCAGTGTCAGCGGTATTGTTGAAGGTGGGCATAGCTTCCGCCCATTTTGTGAAGTAATCGACTGCGAAAACAATGTATTTGTGGCCATTGCTGGAGGGGGAATTACAAGTCATGAAGTCAATGCCCCATTTACAAAAGGGGCCAACAGTGATGATTGGGTGAAGAAGAGCAGGTGGTGCTCGTGCTTTGTTGGTGTAAAGCTGACATTTCTCTCATCATTTCATGCCATGAATGCAATCGTGAAACAATGTAGTCCAAAAGTAACATGCTCGGATGATTTTCTGAGTAGTGGACATTCCCAAAAGATGGCCCCCACATGCGCCGCCATGGCAGTCATTCAAGACTCTATCGGCCTTATCAATAGTCAAGCATCGACGAAGTATGGTGTCGACCCCTCGCTGGTATAAGATGTCTCCGATAAGGAGGTAGCGGGGGGCCTGGTGGTGAATACAACAATGATCATCTCGTGAGAGGTGGTTACCAAAATTTTGGGTTCGGAGGTAGACGAGGAGGTCGTCATACCAAGGATCATCTAAAGTGATGTAAAAGAGATGTTTGTCAAGAAAGTCAGTATTGACAGGGGCATTGGTAGTATCAGAGGGGAAGGTCGTGACAAGTTCGGCGAGGATGAGAGATTTCTTTCTCTTGGGTGTTGAGAATTCAAGATCGTAATCTTGAAGGATTACGATCCATCAGGCAAATTTTTCATTAATTTACCAACGACTAAGAAAGTATTGCATAGGGTTGGAATCTCCGACGAACTTAGTCGTGCAAAGCAGAATGTAATGATGTAGTTTTTGGACTGAGAGGATGACTACAAGGGATAGTTTCTCTTCATGTTTGTACTTCAAGGGTGGCCCTGAGAGGTTTTCACTAATGTAGTAAATGACATGCTCACAATCGTAATCACCAATTTGAACGAGAACTCCTGCTACTGAGAAATGGATGCTGATATGTAGGGGATATAGTCACGATTTTAGTTGGGTGCATTAATTAAAGGGGAATTGGAGAGCACCATTTTAAGATCGTCAAATGATTTTTGGGCATGTTCATCCCAGTGGAATGGGATGTCATGGTGGAGTAAGCGAAGGAGACCATGTGCTCGCGTGGCGTAGTTTGGGACAAAACACCGTAGAAATTTAGCTTTTCCTTTCAGGCTCTGGAGTTGACGTAAATTCTGGGGAGGTGGAATTTTTGTGATGGCTTGAACTTTGAGGGGGTCCACGGTGATACCTCTTTGGGAAACGATGAATTCGAGGAGGCGCCCTGCAGTGATACATAATACACACTTGAGGGGGTTCAAGCAGATGTTGTACTCACGACACCGTTGGACGATGATTTGTAAATCATCAAGATGTTGGGTGAGCTTCTGGGATCAAGCTATGAGGTCATCCAAGTATGCAAGGATGATATGAGCCAGATCATGAAAAATGTATGTCATAGCCCATTAGAAAGTTGTGCCAACATTCTTTAAGCCAAAAGGCATGACACGATATGAAAAATTACCCCAAGGGGTAGTGAATGCGGTTTTGTATTGGTCGACTGGGTGAATTTGGATTTGGTTATAACCAGAGAAACCGTCCATGAAGGATAGAGCCTCATGGCCTGCGCATTCGTCGATAATTTGATCGATGAAAGGCATTGGAAAGTTGTCTTTAGGACATGCATGATTAAGGTCGCGAAAGTGTGTGCAAACATGAATAGTGCCCTATTTTTTGTTAACGGGTACAGGTTTGGAAACCCATGATGTATAGGCAATGGGGTAGATGAACTCTGTCGCGCGTAATTTGTCAATCTCGTCTTTGATGGTCGTTGCTTTGGATGAGTGTAGAAATCGTTGTTTTTGACGAACTAGTGTAATGTCAGGCCAGGTGTCGATGTGATGTTCGACGATAGAAGGATCAAGGCCAGAAATTTCTGTGTATGACCATTCAAAAATATCCCAATTTTCTTGGAAGAGGGCTTTATAGGTGGTGACTTCTGGAGGAGTGCAAGCGGCGCCAATGGTGATTTCCTCAACGACTCCATTTTTTATGGAAATATCGATTTTGATGGTCAAGGAAATATTGGCCATGTTGCCTTCTTCAAAAGAATCAGGGGAAAGAATGGGGTTGTTGAACCAGTCGTTATGCCCTGATAGGATAAAATCCTTGGTTTCAACTGCGTATATGGGGTGTTGGTTAGGAGGCGTGGAGGATTCCTATGGAAAGAAGAGCGCTCGGTGATGTAGCGCATCCCATGGGTAGTCGGGTGTGTTTAACTCTTCGAGTATGTCCTCGTCACAGTGGAATTGACGGGAATACAAGGGGTCGTAAGGAGTGATATCGGTGACTATCGTCATGTGGCTGTCCCCTGGTGATGAAGAAGTAGGGGGAACGACGCACTAAAATTGCGATTGTGCACTCGACATAAACCAAATATCGAAGTACTAAGGAGTACCCGTGGTAGTTGGATGTAAAGTTTCCATAGGGAAATGAATGGGAGAATTGGGGGGATTTGGGGGTGAATCCTCAGATAAGTCATCCAAGAACCACGGAGGCGTCGGGAGGGCCTCGGGTTCGAGAGAAATGATATGAATAATTTTTGGTGATGCGATAAGGTCAACCATTGATTCTGTAAGGGTTTGAATCAGGGTCAATTGGCATTGCCTGTATTCAATGATCATAGGACATTGGTATGTAAAATGATCTAAGGATTCACATAGAGAAAAAGGGAGCCTCATACATTCATTGACTGAAGTTGTGACATAATGAATGTCAGTGATGTTTGGTAGGGATGATATAGCTGGATTGGGTTTGTTCTGAAAGTTGTGGCATATTGTGGCTAATGTCTGCCGAAAGCGAGGCAGTGTTGGGCAATGGTGGGTATAATGGCCATATTCTAAACATATAGCGCAAGTGAATTTGGTTCGCAGCCCTTTACTACTTGAGTGAGGGGCGGTAGCGGAATTACTTTCTACAGTGGAAAACGTCAATGGTGTTTGACTGAGCAGAATCAAGTTCTGTAACTCGGGTAGAGATGGGCACTTGTTGGTTTGGTATCCATATTTCTCACATAGCATGAAAGAAGGTTGGACGCACGGGGGAAGTGGAGTTGTGGGATCCTTCTTCTTTCTCTTGCCCCCAGTTGTGGCAGGGAGGGTAGTGAGTGGGGGTGTAGAGGGTATGGTGGGAGTGAGTATGGGAATCATCATTGGGGTTCCTTCTGTTTGGGGGGGAAGGGATGGTCAAGGGACCATCTCTGGTGGATGTAAATACCAAAATGGAATTGCTAACACCATATTAGGGAGGGTAAGCGTTGTGTCTACTTGGAAAGATTGTATGCCTGGTGGAGGGTAAAAGAAGGGGATTTGAGTAATGTCTTGGGGAACTGTCTCCCAAACTGGGATATGGCATTGAGGAGAGGTGAAATCATGGACTAGTGGGGTCGACGAGTTCACAGGAAGTGTGTGAGGGGGGAGCTCTACGACTAGTAGGACGTCAGATATGATAGAAGACTCCCTAGGAGGAAGGGTATCCTCTATGTCAGTTTCGTTGGATGATATGACGCATACTTGATTGGAAGGATGGAGGAGTGGTGGTGCACCATGGTAAGTTCCTAACAATGATGGGTCTTTGAAAATTCTGGGATCCATTTTGATGAGTGGGTATGCGTCATGACTCGTGTGGATGAGAGGAAGAATGTTATCGATGTTGGCAGACGGGTTAGGCTTGTAATGTGAGACTTGGTCAATGGTAACAATATTTCCGTTATGGGGGAACACCATTGTTCGAAATATGGAAGAGGCAAATGCCTTCATAGAGTACATGTAGCTACGATCGAATAGGATATTATAATCAAGTGGGGCATCGATAACCTCAATGTCAATGAGAATAGTATTGCCCTCGAGTTCTATGGGGACATTTTGGAAGATCCCTTTAGGAGATGATGGTCGTCCATCATAAGCTCGTAAGGTAATGGCCGATGGTATGAGTTCGGGGGAACCAAGTTTCTGCCATACAGATTTGGACATAATGCATGTGGATTCACCTTCATCGATGATGCATCGATGAACTGTAATGTTCCAAATTTTTACTGGGATTTGAAAAGCGATTAGAGAGGGAAGGCGAGGTTCTCCGCTGGTGAGATCAAATGTAATGAGTAGAGTATCTGCGGGGTCAACCACCCCCAAGGAGAAAATTAATGATTTTTGCTGAGTGGGAAAAGTTTGAAGGACTTCTAAGACTAACATGGAAGCTGGGGATTGTGCTAAGTCATCAACCAAACTGTAATTATGAGCTTCCCTAGCCCGTGGGTTGTGGACATTCCTATGCAATGGGATGCGAGGGATGCAAAGAGGCGGTTTTGCGTTAGGGTGAAGGATCACCAACGGGGATCCCGTTGGTGTGGGGATTGTTTCTGGAGGAATGGGAGGAGACTCAACGGATGCATGGTACTGACGATTACGTGTTTGCAGAAGGATTTCTTCCTCACTAGTGAGGAGGGTAGTTCGATCTACAAGATTGTTTGGTTTGAGGTACTGTCCCAACTATGGTGGGGTAGGTGAAATATCTTGTTGGGTGTTCATCACACCTTGGTATGGAATGGGATTCTGCAGCATGGTTGGGGAGGGTTGTTGCACGTATTGTTATGGGGCCTGCTGAGTGGTAGGTGGTGCTGGAGGATGTGGTAGATTGCCTGAGTCTTTCAGCGGTTTAAAATCAGTGATTTGGGGGCAATGATGAGTATAATGACCAAACTCACTGCAAAGGTGATGCAGGAGCATTGATCACTCATCAAGCGAGCCAGCGCGTGGAGCAGTGGAGAACAGCTGGATAGTACCAGCACCAAATTTTGAAACACCTTGATATGGTTGCGCCAAACATTAATGTGAAAAGTTAATGAAGCGCACTTGTATTGTAAATGGACCTTGAGCCTTTAAGATCTCATCCTTAGTAGATAGGAAGGCATTTATTAGTTTTAGTGTTGTTAGATAGGAATTTATTGTAGATTTGATAGATAGATAATTCGAGAGGGAAAACAGAATATAGGCACCCTCCTTTGTATTATTGTAGCATTCAACAATTATCAAACAGGAGAAAGAAATGAGCAGAGCAGAGAACTTGTGGAGAACACCCATGTACAGATTGAATTAATAGAAGGAAGTCTTTGATTCACTTTCATGGTTTGTGTTGTTTCTCTGTGTTGATATTATGCTCATGTATGTTTTCTTTCTGTCATGGATTTGCTTTGATATACTGTATATGTGATTTCATAGTTGAATTGGAATCTGTGAGAAAGGGGAGAATGAGTTTCAATTGTTTCTCTGTCTGAGCCAGGAGATTCCTGCATAGAGTGTAGTTGAACTCATCCGCATAGAGTGCGTTGATGAGGCTAGACAGGTGAACTCTTATTCTCATCCACCCATAAGTGAATTGGGTTACCATAGTCGTGCAGGAAAAGTGCAGGCTGAGGTTGGAGTCTCAGTGGGAAGTCTGAGAAAAGGAAGGCAGGGATTATTGTTGCTGGAAGTGCACAGAGTCCAGAAGTTCCAACACTTAGAGAGTGATTGGACTTCGAACGCAAGGAGTGTGCCAACCTTTAGTTGAAGAAGTGGGATAAATCAAGCTCAGGAGGGATAGTTCCTTCGTGGACACTGTGGGAATAAACCCAAGAGAAATCTGAACAGGAAGAGCCTGGAAGGAGAGGATATTTTCAAGGAGGGAATCAAGAGCCATCGCATATCGGCATTCGACGGTTGACGAGGTGAGGCACAAAATCGTTGAAAACGCGAGTCGCGATTTCCCGAGTTATTCAGAGCCATTGATCTCCACAGGACAGGTGGTGTGAGATCCCGAGAGATCGGGGTTCGGCGTTCGGAGTTTTCGACATCAAGGAAAACTTGCATCGTGGATTCGCGATCCACGAAATCCCGACGGCAACGTGGTAGAATGGGACCACGAGCTTTTAGTGAAGTATAGGTGTCACTGTACTGGAGTTCGAAGGCGGAAGGTCCAAGTCCACACGTGCATCGGATATCGGCACATCGGGCATCGGGAATTGTCAGTTCGAGTTGCTGACATCGCGGATAGTGATTTCCCGATAGGGAAGTCCCCGACATACAAAGTGTTGACCTTTTGACCATCGGGCTTCGGGGAAATGAAAGACCCGATATTGTGAGCGTTGAACTCACGAACTCGCAAGTTTCGATTTCCCGATAAGCGAGGGGAAGATCACAGAAGGAGTTACTGTGGGTAGGAGAACTCCCGAGAGGAGTTGGAAGAGTTTTTGACTCTTCAGGCCTGGGACGAAGAAGGTCCTGGTGGGAGCGGCTGCTACAGAGAGAGCAGGTTGTGTCAGAGTGGTATCAGAGCCTAGAAATCTTATCTGTATATCTCAAGCGAGAGAAGGGAAGGAGAAAGGGAAAGCACTCTGATACACACGACTTGCGTCAGAGTGGTATCAGAGCTGGAGAAGAGTTCTCTTTGTTCCGGTAGCAGAGAGAAGCAAATTTCATCATGTCGCCTAGAAGGGAAAGGAAGTCACCTGATCGAGAATACAGGGATGCCCGAAGAAGGGGTAGGCCAGCAGGACATCCAGAAATGGAGCGACAGATGCGAGATCTCCGAGCAAGGCTTGAGGAGGTGGAGACAACGCAGAGACGCGGAGTTGGCGCTGGAGAGTTCAGTGATTCTGAGGTGGAAGAAGAAGCTGGACACGATGTAGAAGAGGTCTCAGCAGAGGATGCCTCAACCGAACGGTTGATTAGAGCTATCACCAGGATGAGCTCAAAGACAAAAATGGACATTCCCGTCTATGAGGGGAGTCTAAATGCAGAGGAGTTGTTGGATTG
The DNA here is from genome assembly GCA_010110895.2 of Picea sitchensis. Classification (NCBI taxonomy): domain Eukaryota; kingdom Viridiplantae; phylum Streptophyta; class Pinopsida; order Pinales; family Pinaceae; genus Picea; species Picea sitchensis. The sequence continues at coordinate 159,146 of SNQJ01S0001332.1, forward strand.
GATCTGAGCACTTGACACCTACTTCGATTATGAAGACATCGAAGAGGACAAGAAGGTAAGGCACACTATTACTAAGTTGAAAGGACATGCAGCTTTATGGTGGGATGAGTTACAGGCTGATAGGCGCTACAAAGGTAAACAGAAAATTAAGAGCCGGGACAGGATGATCGCTAAGATGAAAGCGAAGTTCATCCCCAGAGATTACCAGATCACTCTGTTCAGGCGAATGCAGAACCTGAGACAGAAACTGATGACGGTGAAAGAGTACACCGAGGAGTTTTACAGACTCAACATCAGAGCAGGTCATCAGGAGAGCGATGATGAGAAGGTGGTGAGATATCTGAATGGTCTTAGGTACAACATTCAGGATGAGTTGAGTATGGTTACCATCCGAACAGTTGAGGATGCATACCAGATGGCTCTAAAAGATGAGGAGAATCTGAGCCGAAAGCAAGGACAGCGAGGGCGAGGTAGGAGTCAGCCCAGAGGTAAGGCAGTTTCCCAAGAAAGAACCCAGAAGCCCAAGGAGGAGTGGAGGAAACCTCAGGGTAAGGTTGAAAGAGGTGGAACCTCACAATAGAGGCAGCAATATGCTAAGCCGAGGAGGTAGCATACAGAGCAGGGTGGCGGATATGCCGACGCCAATGCTATTCCTCGTACTCGAGGTAGAGGAAGAGGCCGAGGAGGAATTATCACATGTTTTACATGTGGAAAGGACGGACATAAAGCCGTTGACTGTCCAGACAGGAAGGTGGATAGAGGAGAAACTCACATCACTGAGGCACAGAGGCGTGATGCTGAGACAGAAGATGCAGACAGCAAAAGGTCGCTTGGGATGCATAAAATCCTTTTGACACCTGAGAAAGAGGTGGACAACTCAGTGCAGAGGATTAGACTGTTCAGAATGGCTTGTACCGCCAAGGACAGGAAGTGCAAGGTCATAGTTGATAGTGGGAGCACCGATAATCTCGTTTCAACCGAGATGGTGGAAAAACTAGAGCTGGAGATGAATAAGCACCCGAGTCCATATAAAGTCTCGTGGTTACAGAAAGGACACCGGGTAAGTGTCACTAAACAATGCTTAGTTAAATTCAAAATTGGAAATTACCATGATGAGATTATGTGTGACGTCATTCCCATGGACGAATGTCATATATTGCTGGGTAGACCATGGCAGTATGATAGAAATTTGGTTCATGACGGAAGGATGAACACATATACCTTGGAGAAGGATGGGAGGTTACATAAGTTGCTTCTGATAAAGGACAAAGAAGTGAAGCCGGAAGTAACCAGTACAATACTTATCATGAGTGGGAAGGAGCTTCTCACAGAAATGGAGAAGAATGAAGATCCGTAGTTCTTTGTTGTCAGGAAGCCGAGAATTGTCCTGACAAGCACAAGAGTGGATGACTTGCCAGATGAGATTCAGGAACTGTTGGGAGATTTCACTGATATCATCATGGACGAACTACCTCGTTCGTTGCCACCGATGCGGAGTGTGAGTCACCACATTGACCTCATACCCGGGGCAAGTTTGCCGAATAAGGCAGCATACAGGTTGACACCACAAGAAAATGAGGAAGTCAAAAGGTAGGTACATGATCTGTTGGATAAAGGACTGGTCAGAGAGAGTCTCAGTCCGTGTGTTGTTCCGACAGTACTAAGTCCGAAGAAGGATGGAGGCTGGAGGATGTGTACAGACTCCAAGGTGATAAATAAAATTACCATCAGTTACAGATTTCCACTGCCAAGAATGGATGACTTGATGGATTGCTTGAGTGGGGCAAATTATTTTTCAAAGATTGATCTCAAGAGCGGATACCATCAGATCCGGATGAGAGAAGGAGATGAATGGAAGACAACATTCAAGACAAACGAGGGTTTGTATGAATGGTTGGTCATGCCGTTTGGCTTGAAAAACGCATCAAGCACATTTATGAGGTTGATGAATGAAGTCCTGCGGGAATTCATCGGGAAATTCGTTGTCGTATACTTGGACGACATATTGATCTTCAACAAGACCAAGGCTGAACATTTGAGACACTTGGCCATTGTGATGAGAAGGCTACAACAGGAGAAGTTGCTGATCAATTTGAAGAAGTGCTCATTTTTACAGACATAACTCATTTATTTGGGTTTTGTGATTTCGGCAAATGAATTGAAGATGGATCCTGAGAAGGTAGAAGTAATCAGGAATTGGCCATCGCCGAGGAATATTTTTGAGGTAAGGATTTTCCATGGATTGGCTAGTTTCTACAGAAAATTCATTCGGAATTTTAGTGGAATTAGCGCCGCAATGATGGACACAGTGAAGAAGCGGCATAAAATTTTTCATTGGACAACAGAGGCTGAGAAGAGCTTCAATCTCTTGAAGCGAAAGATCACAGAGCAACTAATTCTGGTGTTGCCTGATTTTCAGAAAAGATTTCAAGTAAAATGTGATGCTAGTGGGTATGCTGTTGGAGGGGTCCTGAGTCAAGATGACAGACCTATTGCATATTACAGCGAGAAGCTGGATGAAGCCAAACTGAAGTACTCCACCTATGATAAAGAGTTCTATGCCATCATCCAGGCATTGAAAAAGTGGAGGCATTACTTGATACCCAAAGAGTTCGTTTTATATAGCGATAATCATGCATTGCAGTTTGTAAGTCAACAGGAGAAGTTGAACCAAAAGCATGCAAAATGGGTAGAGTACATGCAAAATTTCACGTTTGTGATAAAACACATTTCGAGGACTGCTAACAAAGTAGCCGATGCTTTGACCAGGAAATGCTTATTGTTGCAGGAGTTCAGAGTCAAAATCTTGGGTTTTGAAAACCTTAAGGACATGTATGCAAGTGATGCAGATTTTGCAGAGGCATACGAAGCAGCTGAGAATCCAGTTCTCAGGAATTGGAGTTCGTGGCTAGAATATATGATCCAGGAGGGATTTTTGTTCAGGGGAAATCAATTGTGCATACCGAATTGCTCCATGAGGGAGAATTTGGTGAAGGAAAAGCATAGTGGAGGCTTAGCAGGTCACTTTGGACATGATAAGACATTCGCCAAGCTAAGCGAATCATATTATTGGTCGGGGATGCGCACTGATGTCAAATGATTTGTTGACAGATGCAGGATATGTCAACATGCGAAGGGCCGAAAGCAGAATGTTGGGTTATATCAGCCATTGCCCATACCCGAAAGGCCATGGGAAGCCATTAGCATGGACTTTGTTTTGGAAATACCGAGAACACAACGGGGAGTTGATTCCATCTTTGTGGTGGTGGACAGGTTCTCGAAAATAGCACATTTCATTCCGTGTCAGAAGACCAGCGATGCGACCCACATCGCAAACTTATTTTTCAAAGAGATTGTGCGACTGCATGGATTGCCGAGAACCATAGTCTCGGACAGGGATACCAAATTCATAGGTCATTTTTGGAGGACGCTATGGAAAAAGCTGGGAACTGATTTGGCATTTAGTTCAGCTTATCATCCGCAAACATATGGGAAAACAGAGGTCGTGAATAGAAGTCTGGGGGATTTATTGAGAAGCTTGGTGACAGAGCACCACAACAGTTGGGACCAGATATTGCCACAGGCAGAGTTCGCGTACAACGATTCGGTGAATCGGAGTACAGGAAAAAGCCCATTCCAGATTTTATATGGAATACAACCAAGGGGAGTTTCTGAGCTCAGGGAGTCAGGACAGGCTGAAACTAGCAGCGCGAGTGCTGAAGAATTCACTGAAGCGATGCAGGAACTTCACACGCAGGTGAAGAAGCGATTGATGAAATCAAATCAAGAGTATAAGCACAGAGCTGATCAACGAAAGAGACAACTTCAGTTTGAAGTTGGTGACATGGTTCTGGCGCACTTAAGAAAGGAGAAGTTCCCAAGGGGAACATATAACAAGCTCAAGATGAAGAAAATTGGGCCATGCAAAGTCCTGAAGAAGTTCGGGGAGAATGCATATGAAATTGAGTTTCCAGAGGGCATCGGGATATCTCTGATTTTTAATATTTTGGATTTATACCCATACAGGGCTGAAGAAACAGACACTGGAACCAAGGAACTAGTGATCCAGTGGCAGAAGCAATTTCTAGTTGCACAGAAGCCGTAGATGGAGTATATACTGGACAAACGAGTGGGTAAGAAGACCAGGCGAAAGCAGTATTTTGAGTACCTGGTGATATGGAAGAATCACCCAGTGGAGGATGCCAGCTGGGAAACAGAGGCAGTTATACAAAAGCATGGACACACCGTGCAGGAGCTCATGGAAAGGAGCCCATGAAATCTTTCGAGCCGAGGAGTATGATGCAGGAGCATCGATCACTCATCAAGTGAGCCAGCGCGTGGAGCAGCGGAGAACAGCTGGATAGTACCAACACCAAATTTTGAAACACCTTGATATGGTTGCGCCAAACATTAATGTGAAAAGTTAATGAAGCGCACTTGTATTGTAAATGGACCTTGAGCCTTTAAGCTCTCGTCCTTAGTAGATAGGAAGGCATTTATTAGTTTTAATGTTGTTAGATAGGAATTTATTGTAGATTTGATAGATAGAGAATTCAAGAGGGAAAACGGAATATAGGCACCCTCCTTTGTATTATTGTAGCATTCAACAATTATCAAACAGGAGCAAGAAAGGAGCAGAGCAGAGAACTTGTGGAGAACACCCATGTACAGATTGAATTAATAGAAGGAAGTCTTTGATTCACTTTCATGGTTTGTGTTGTTTCTCTGTGTTGATATTATGCTCATGTATGTTTGCTTTCTGTCATGCATTTGCTTTGATATACTGTATATGTGATTTCATAGTTTAATTGGAATCTGTGAGAAAGGGGAGAATGAGTTTCAATTGTTTCTCTGTCTAAGCCAGGAGATTCCTGCATAGAGTGCAGTTCAACTCATTCGCATAGAGTGCGTTGATGAGGCTAGACAGTTGAACTCTTATTCTCATCCGCCCAGAAGTGAATTGGGTTACCAGAGTCGTGCAGGAAAAGTGCAGGCCGAGGTTGGAGTCTCAGTGGGAAGTCTGAGAAAAGGAAGGCAGGGATTACTGTTGCTGGAAGTGCACAGAGTCCAGAAGTTCCAACACTTAGAGAGTGATTGGATGTTGAACGCAAGGAGTGCGCCAACCTTCAGTTGAAGAAGTGGGAGAAATCAAGCTGAGGAGGGATATTTCCTTCGTGGACACTGTGGGAATAAACCCAAGAGAAATCTGAACAGGAAGAGCCTGGAAGCAGAGGAGATTTTCAAGGAGGGAATCAAGAGCCATCACATATCGGCATTCGGTGGTTGACGAGGTGAGGCACAGACTCGTTGAAAATGCGATTCATGATTTGTCGAGTTATTCAGAGCCGTTGATATCCACAGGACAGGTGGCGTGAGATCTCGAGAGATCGGGGTTCAGCGTTCGGAGTTTTCGACATCAAGGAAAACTTGCATCATGGATTCGCGATCCACAAAATCTTGACGGCGACGTGGTAGAGTGGGACTTCAAGGTTTTAGTGAAGTACAGGTGTCACTGTACTGGAGTTCAAAGGTGGAAGGTCCAAGTCCACACGTGCGTCGGAGATCGGCACATCGAGCATCGGTAATTGTCAGTTCGAGTTGTTGACATCGCGGATAGCGATTTCCCGATAGGGAAGTCCCCGACATACAAAGTGTTGACCTTTTGGCCATCGAGTTTCGGGGAAATGAAAGACCCGATATTGTGAGCGTTGAACTCGTGAACTCGCAAGTTCCGATTTCCCGATAAGCGAGGGGAAGATCGCAGAAGGAGTTACTGTGGGTAGGAGAACTCCCGAGAGGAGTTGGAAGAGTTCTTTGACTCTTCGGGCCTGGGACGAAGAAGGTCCTGGTGGGAGAGGTTGCTGCAGAGAGAGCAGGTTGCATCAAAAGGGCACAGGGGAAGTTGGTTTTAATAGTATTGTTATTTATCCCTTGACACATATTGTTGTTTCCCCCCTGGGGGTTCTGATTCCCAACCTAGGCCAAAGTGGGAATCAACCCCTTGTGGGGTTGATTCCCGCTTTGGCCTGGGTTGTTATTTTTCTTGTTCCTTCCTTTATTTTTGGCATTATTCGATGGATGGGTCAGATTTTCAGTATTCAGCTATTCAAAATTTTGATATTGCTAAACGGGAGAGGGTTGAAAAAAATTCACCCTAGTGTGAGGGTGTGGGGGGGCCATGGGTTGTGGTGGACCAGGAAATGGAAAGTATGGATTCTATGGGATATTTTATCTATAAGGTACGTAGGAAGGTGTGTCACTTTTGCTAGAACTTAAAGTATAAGTAGAGGTAGAGGGGGTACCAGAACTTGTCTGGATAGGTGGGTGTATTGAGGGTGTCAGTGGTGGCCCACTGATGAGCAGAGGAATAGAAGCAGGGTATGGATGTTGACAAGTGGGTGGGGGGAAATAAGAGGTTCCCCCATACGTCGGCGGATATTGAGGTGTGCCATACATTGGTGGTGGTTGGGGTTGGGGACTGTGGTGTGTGGTATTAGAAATCAATCTGTCTGCTGAGTGAGACATCTTGGGTTTGTCTTGACCGAATGGCATGGGTTGGGGAGATCAGGAAGTACCGTGTATAAGTACCCTGATTCTGAATAGATGAGGTCATATTGTTGATCCTTACTGATAACTTCCTCTTCGGATTGAGGGAAGGTGGAATCTACATCTTTATCGATGAGAGAGACAAGTGATCTAAGAAACCAATAAAGACACTATTGTTTGGTGGTTTTCACTTTTCACAAACTACGTCATCTATGCTACTCGTGAATATAATCAACGATATGTGTGGCTGAGGTTTGTTTGAAATTAGAGAGTAGTTCAAAACAATTGTCATGGCAGATTGGTAATTGAAAGAAGGTCAAAAATGCTTTGGCGAAGGACTCGAAAGTCGCATGGGATCCTGATTTTTCGTCTACATACCATTTGGTTGATGGGCTAGTGAGTGTGCGTTGAAATAATCATAGTCTGATGGAATCATCCATGATGTTGTTGGAAGAGCACCATAGGTGGAAAGTCATGACATGATTGGCAGGGTTGTCCCCTGCCTTTCCTTCAAATTTGGGGATGTCTGAAGGTAGTTTGGTGGGCATTGCAAGCCATGTGGGATCATGCAATATAGGATCATTGGTGAGTTTTCTTAGATACATGGTATATTAAGAGAGGCCAAATATGGAATCTGCAATGGGGGGGGAGGATTAGCTCCAGCCATGGTGTGAGTGTGTTGTGAACCTGGCCCTTGAAGGGGACTAGGTGGGTTGGTATTTCCCCCTTGAGAGGAAGTGGCCCCCCCACTTCCGTGTAAAGGAGAGTGAGTGGATGGAGAGACTTGGGAAGTGGACCCAAGTAATGTGGAACCAAGCAAAGTTGATCCTAGAATAGTGGCACTCATAGAAGTGTGTGAAGGTGGTGTCGATGAGTTGGCAAGACTAGGAACTCCCCCTAAAATAGGAGGGAGGTTTAGTAAGCGTCCGGAACGATGGGGGTTCTGTGGGTCCCCTATGATGTCCGACTAGCTGAGTGGATGTGTGCAAAATGTGATGAGAGAAAAAAAATAAACAAGAGCATTTGTTGGAATTTTTGAACTTTACACAATATATATATCTAAATCAAAATGTAATCAGAAGTGCATCATACATAAAGTGTTTTGAAAAAGAAGCATATATGTGGATAAGTGGGTTTTGTCAACATGGGGAATCAAAGAAAAAAAATGCTTGTGTCCTAAAAGACGTAACATCCTTCCTCTCAAATAGCACTGGACCTTCCAATGGTATTCAACAGTGGGGTCTGAAGTCACCGGAAGAGAAACTAGTGAAAGATGAAATAATCAATTATAATGAGGGGTAAAGGAGGCATATCCTGAAAGAACTGGTGATATTTCCCAATATCCACACAAAATCCGATCAAGGGGCAATTGCAGCCCCCAATTGCCACCTGGTTAGATGTCCTAAAATTTGGTCACTAGGTACCTCAGTCAAAGTGTGACATTTAGATTTTTGGCCTAAGAAATGGGTCACGGGATGGATCCCGTCCAAGAGGTGGGTGCCTCAAGGGGGGATGCACAGAACAACCAGACCTCGGCGTTCAACCCTTCATGGGTATCTCCCTACCTTATGGTGTTAGGAACACTTAACTTGGAGGATTTTCAGTTCCCTATTTGACAACTTCTATTGTTTTGATAATGAGAGAACTAGATAACGGGGAGTTATTTGGATGCCTATCCCCGAAATCCTACCTAGACTAAAAAAATTCTTTTGGCACCTCTTGTGGAGGAAAACTTAGTGAGTTTTTAGAAAAAAATTAGATGTAGTTGTTTTGAGAGATTTGGGGTGTGAACCAACCTCATTGAAATTAAATGGGAGTGGATAGTTTCGTCAAGAAAAGGGTGGGGTGTTTCGAAATCCCTTTGGAGGAAACTTACTTTGACCTCCACATTTCAAGAAGAAACTATGTGAGTGATAAGTGACTTTTGTGTGTGAATGAGTGAAAAGTGTGTCAATGTTTTAATGAATTAGGTGTCACCTTGCTACATGTGGACTTCTCTTGGTCCTTACAAGTGTTTATTACCTAATTAACTAAGTTCCTTTGGTACAACCTTGCGTAATTCAAAAGTCCCTAGGAAGCTAGCATGTGGACATGTGGGTCCATTACTATTCCTTTAACTCCCTATTGTGTTTTAATCTAAGAAAAGCTTTGAAACTATCTTAGATTATGATCATGTGGGCATGTATGGGCCCATTACAATCTTAATATGTGTTTGAAAAAATAAACTAAGAGGAGTCCCAAGAAGGGCTATTGTCCTCTCCTAAAGTTTTTAATATTCTTAAGTGAGATGAAATTGTCCCACAATATTTTTATGATTCTCAATGTCACTTGGAGGCGTGAGAGAAGAGCATACTAAGTGATTGTTATCCAAATTATAGTCCCAATGCAAGTTATATGTGATTACAAATGATTTCCAACTTATATTTTGAGTCAAAACAAGCCATCCATGTGGAAAAAAATGAAAGGAAAAGAGGAAATAATGATTTTAAACCCCCTAAGTGCCTATGTGTTTTGACTAATCCCTTTATATGAAGAGGGGACTAAGTGTGGTGCAGCTTAAAACATGCATGAAATCACTTTTAAGGAGGCTAAGGGCCTTCCCCAAATCTCAAAAAACCTTACAATCTATATTTTTTGCACAGTTGCGTGGATATCAATGGAGATAGAGGTGCACTGAGCGCCTGTGCGCAGACCAAAATGAACTTGTGGGCACAGGTGCGTAGAATAGAATTGTGACTTAGGTGCATGTGCGCATGATGTGCATTTGTGGGCCAAAAAAGTCGTGCAAAAATGACACACGACCATGAATGAAAATTTCGGATGGAATTCTCTCAACTCAACTTGGAATTGGATGTTTAGCAGGTCAGCTTGGGCCGGTTAATGAACCTGCAAGTTAAATAAACCAAAAGAAGATCTATAAAAACCCAAATGGGGTAGAAAATTGATACCTTTCCCTAGCGGAGTCGCCAATATATTGTGCCTCTTTCGTCACCTTAGTGAGCAAAATAGAGTTTCTTGCAAGCTTAGTTGGGTTTGCTAAGCAGGACAACTGTAAGGAAAAGGGTTAGAGAAAGAAATATAAAAGAACAACTAAGAATTAAACTAAGAAATAAAATAACAACTAAACTAATGAACATAGGGACATAAGGACAAAAGAAACAATAAGACCCATGTCACCAATGGTAAGGTTGATATTAGTGAAAGAAAACATCGAGAAGAAAGAGGACTATGAGTCCCTTCTTCCTCCAAGGGAGGGCTCTTGGACCCCCACAAATAAGCTCTTCTTACAACTTTGAAGATGAAAATGGTGAAAGAATTCTTTGCTAATCCACTCAAGGGGTGAGATGGATTACCCAATGCAATGATTCTAGTATACTCTTGATGAGAATAGAGGATTCCTCAAGAGAATAGTGGTAGCATAACTTTGCTATTGAATTCCTTGAAAAATGAAGACCACCCATGGCCTTTTTATAACACCTCTTTGAGGTATTGTGCAACCAGCTTGTAGTGTGTAAAGAGGCTAATTAGGGAATTTTTAGGTCTTTGAGAAACCACCCAGTCGAATCCAGTCTAGATTTGAGTTTCAAATCAACTTGGAAGCTGAACCAAAAGTGGGTGGGAGGCCGACCACTCTCGTAAATGTATCGTTTCTCAGGTGCGCGGATTTTTGCGACAACAATCACACATCATGCGCATGTCTGCATTTCCTGCATTTCTGTGTTGCGCATGTGCACGTGAGGCCTGTGTAGTCATAATGCACTTTAATTGTGTCACTGTTTGTATAGTTTTTGACCCTTTGGAAATGATTTTGTGATCATTTTGGTCCATGGGTGACCTCATAACTGTTTGGCGATGCTGAATTCTTATAACCATTTGTGGACAAAATTTCAATGATAACAGTAGTGATAGAGTTTCTTCGTGATGCTTTGTCACATGGAATCTCTCACCTCTGGGTCTACTTAGATGCTCAGTTGGTTGTGTCCTAGTTAAATGGAGTTTACAGCATTTATCATCCTACTTTACACTGATGTTTCCTTAGGGTAAGTCTCTTAGAAGGTTGCTTTGATTACATTACGTATATCCATGTTCCTAGGAGATTAAATCAAATGACATATACTCTAGCTAATCAAGTATTAGATTGGCATGTTCCACACACATACAAATGTGCATACATTTGTAAAGAAACGTGTTCCATAAGAAATCAAAGATGTAAATGTATATATATATATGTCAAAAGTGTCATAGTACATAGGTGGGCGCGAACACCTCAAAAATAATAATCCAGTATACATCACGGGGCTTATGCCCTCAAAAATATACAAAAAGTTCCCTCAGCACATAATGAATCCATCCTATCTAATCTCGGGGCCTATTGGCCCTATCGTAGTGAACAACAATGTTAGCCAAACTTTGGAAAATTTGGACCCAAGACCGTGTCACCCCAACTACATGAGGCTACATGGATGGTGGGAGATCCTCGATATCGACCATGGGAACTGCATGAGTGAGCGTGGTGAGGTTCTTCTCCACCCATCTCAAAACTCTCTTAGCCTCTCCAAATAGAGGTCCCCCTATGGTTGTTGGTTCATCAGCTACCGTTGGTACTGCCTATGTCTGAGGACGTCGCCTCATCCTCACGAAGTTTGTCAGATGCACTGGTCCCACATCTGTACATAACAAATACATAGTTGTCAATAATCTGATACATATAAAAAATGATATATATAAAAGAAACTAAAAATTAAATAACTTTAAAAACACATACATATATCTCCTCGCTCTTCTCTGGGAGGTATGGGCATGTCCGGATCTCTAAAGAAGTTGATTCCAGCATAGGGGTACTCCTCTATCACTAGAATCTATTGTTCCCACCAGTAAAAGAACTTTTCATTGAACGCCTCTATGGTCCTTCCTCCCCCCTGTCGTGGCTACAATGTTTCCCATATACATACTGCTGGGAAGGAGGCCACATGCCCTCATATGATCTCTATGGGCCTCAGACTCGACACCCTCTTGAAGAAGAATGAGCATAGTATGGTGTCAAACCTGAAGTTCTTATTGCTACGCTCTCGAAACTCTGTCAACTTCCTCTTCATGCAAGTGACAATGGTCATACTCCAGTCAAAAATATGTGCATATAGGCACTGCATTGCACAATACCTATGCACCCGAGAGGCCTAGTGTAGGGCCACAGATCCAGTGATCCACCCAATGACAAATAGGATCACCTTTAGTGACAAGTTGGTTATCATTTTTATGGGAACTTAAGAACCTACTTTCTCAGTGTTGGCCTTGCAGTGCAACCCGATGTAGTCAGCGATGTTGAAGGGCCAAGGGGGAAATGTGCGTAGATTGACTGGTTCCACTCTCATAGAGAGACCATTCAAGAAGTATATATACTCAGTTTTTGGAGTCAATGAATGCCCCTCAATCATAAACACCTCTACGTCTGGGTTCTAGTAATCAACTAGGGCATTCAGTAACCTAGGTTGTTCCCTCATAAATGGACACCAGTAGAAATTCTATAGCCCAAATTGTTTCAATGTGACAATGGAAGCAAGGTCCTCATCGACCAAGATATCGATTTGCTCGTGTTCCCTCTCCCTCCAATGGACACACATCATGTTCCATGACAGTTCAAAAGGGAGTTAACTCTTACACTTTTTATTTTTTCCATGCTTTTGAGGGTGTACATGGGTTGTTTTGGACACAGTCGCATATGTTCATGGGAAGACTATTTTCTTCACATGGACATATGTGGGTTGTCCTTGGAAAACCTACGTACATGTAGGGCTGCCCTTTTTTAGGAGAGTGTGCCCCCCCCAAAAAAAAAATTAATGATAAAAGGAAGAATGAAATGCAAGAGGGATGAGTTTGAACGTACTTGGTCTGAGAGGAAGTTTGTTTTATCCTCTGAAGCTCTAGGAATCAAATTTTTTAGCAAATGGGTATTTTTTACCTTTTGGTTAATTTTCAAATTGCAATGGTGAAAATGAGTCGTCAACTTCTATTTATAGACTTTTTTGGCCCTTTTTTCCACCTTTTGAACCCTTTTGTCATTTTTTCTGGCTTGGAAATCGTTTAATTTGGTTCTTGATTTTATTATTGGATATTACGATGCACTTTGCCTTTTGTTTTGGTAACTTTTTAGGGAGATGGGTCACTTTTTAAATTCCTTTGGTAAAAGTCATTTTTCCAACTTTTTGCATATAGGTTAGGATTCCACCTCCACTTTCTGCATCTCGTTGTATTTTTCGCTTTTCCATAGGATCGACCCCACTGAAGTGCAACATGGAACCATCATTGATGTTGTAGAAGTGTCGTAATTAGGTGGTAGAGCCTACCTTTACATGGATTACCTAGATATATCCTTTCTTATTTTTGGCATCCATGCTGTCTATAATGACTTTAGGCTTGGGAGTCCTTGTTAGTCCTGTCATGATTACGATAGTGAGCCTCATTCGTCTGATGCACCATCACTCTTGACCTCACCCTAGGGACTCCCAAAAATTAGCATGCTTTGTTGTCTTTCAAGATCGATTTGAAATCCTAAAGTAACATCCGACGACACTACATTTATGCTTTTCAATCTTATTAGATTAACTGAGAAAAGTAACCTCCTGGAGTCTTATTTAATCCCTTTTCAAACTCCCTAAACATGAAAATATTTCCAAGCAATCTTGTTGTCCTTCAAACTCAACAAACTAAAACTTGAAAGCACATCTGTTTGGCGGTAGTTTACCCCTTTTTTGGTCTGGATGGTCAATTTTACAAACAAAGTTATATCGAGGCATCACACCAACCCCCCCGTGGGCCTGTTCGCTAGAAGAGTATTATCAGGTATAAGTTTAACCCTTTTTCAGGCATGAGGGACTAAATTTATGAAAAAGGAACATTCTCCTTGGTTTTGGTTTATCACCTTTTTCGGGCCTTGGAGATTACTTACGAAAAAGGAACCCCAACGGAGTCCATAGTTAAGCTCTTTTTAGACTCCCTAAAATTGAAAAGATCGTTGAGTGACCTTGTTCCTTCACACTCGATAATTGGTCCAGAAGACTATCTACTGGCATGAGTTTACCCCTTTTTCCATCTTGTGGATTATGGAGGAAAAAGGTACACCTCAGGAGATTCGTCTTACCGGGAGAGTTCTTGTCAGTAAATTTTATACCTTTTCGGGCTAAAGAGACTAAATCTATAAAAAGGATGTGAGTCCATAGTTAATCTCTTTTCAGACTCCTTAAAATTGAAAATATTTCCTAGTGATCTTATCTTTATCACACTCGTTAAAATGGTTTTGAATAGAGATCTTTCTAGTGCAAGTTTACCCCTTTTTCGAATTGACTAGACTATTTCCAAAAAAATTACCCCTTGGAGTCTTCTTTTACATTTTTTCAGACTCTCCAAACGTGAAAAACTACTGATCTTACCTTCTCTGGGCTCGTTAAAAATTACATTGAAGTGGATTTCACTGTGTCTTGCTAATTGCATTGGAATCTTTGCATCTTTGGCCTAATGCCGACTCCATGTTGCTCTCAACTAAACCTTTGAAGCATGCCTTATACGCAAGCCTTGTAGCACTTTGCCTCTACGACCTGAGACCTTGACACATGGAGGAATTTTCCCCGAGTGTCCTTTTCCTGCACATGTCTCCTTTCTTTGAGCATTAGTGTGTTCCTTGCGCCTGGAACTAGTATGCTTGCAACACTCATTTCCTCCTTTGTAATGTAGCATTTTTTTATTCTTTTTCAAGCTCTTTAAAAAATTGAAAAAGACAAAAAAATCTAAAAACCCAAAAAGAGGGGACAAGAAATATATATTATTTTTTGGTAGCACATTGAGTCACCCTTGGACAAAGCACATCCTTTTGTTTATTCATCAATATTTGGGATCTAATATGACCTTAGGAAGTTGTTCTCTCTACATAGAGTTGTGTCCTCCTCCGTTTGGTTACTTTTCCAAACATATGGAGAGTTTCCATTGCCTCCTGCATCGTTAACTTATGTCAATGTCATGATGCCTGAGTCTGATCATATTTCATGCTATTTTCCAAGGGAAGTTTCACCCAAAGTTTCATCCTTTCTGCAATTTGTCTCTTGACCTCATGCCTGACCATCCCAAAAGTCCAATCAAGTCCTTGTTCGAAATCAATGAAGTTCTATTCCTGATAATCAAGATCCTATTGTCTTTTCCCGACGAGTTGTCGAAGACCTCTGGGTAGTGAATTCATACACTCACATTTCACTCCTACCTGAGTTTTGAAGATATTAAATTTGTTGCTCGAGCTATGAAGACCTCATATCCAACCATCAGGCATTGTTGGCTTCTTGAAGATGGATACTATACTTGTATATCTTTGATTTTGAGATGTATATCCATTGTGTATTTCTCACAACTACACTTTATATAGTTATATGTAAGGTAGCTAGAGAGGTAGTGGGGGGGCCTAGAGGGCCCATAGTGATAATAGTGGAGGTCATTCAATGTAATGTGGACTAGGTCCACTATATTATTAAATAAGACCCACTATGGTAGTTAGATATAATA
>SNQJ01S0001332.1:175896-194078 GCA_010110895.2 Picea sitchensis
GCTAGAGAGGTAGTGGGGGGGCCTAGAGGGTCCATAGTGATAACAGTGGAGGTCATTCAATGTAAGGTGGACTAGGTCCACTATATTAGTAAATAAGGCCCACTATGGTAGTTAGATATAATAAATGTAAGAGGACTTCTTAGAAGGTTCTACTTCTAGAAGATTGCTCCTCTAGAATGTTCTTAGGAGATGATAACACTATATAAAAGGGTTCAAGCAATGTAATGAGATATGAAGATAAGTATTGTATTTGGAGCTGAAGCTCAATAGGAGGATACCCCCTCGAAGAGGCAAGTGAACAGGAGAGGATCCCTTCCATAATATGATCCATTGTATGGTGTTGCCCTACCTCAAGGGTTTTGGTAATAATAAAGTGTGGTTTCTTCTATATTTCTTTATGGATCTCTTATGTATTCAGTATTTGTGGTGGTTATATTTGTATATCTATTCAGGTACTTAACAGGATGTCGGAGCGGCTCGGGTCGCCTTCCAGGAGACTGTGATAGCCACGAACAACAGGGTTTCGATAGGTACTCCCAGGTTCACCATTTTAGAGCAAACCAGAGGAAACATTCTATTGAAGGAATGGGAGCATAACATCATCGAAGGCAAGCAACAAGCCCAAAAGATAACCAATTCCTTAGAGGAGGCCTTTAATTCTATAGACAGCGAGATGCTGGGCATTGACAGTGGAGGCAATGCCGAGACGTTGATGCAAATGAATGTGGAACAAATCTCACTTGATCTGAAGGAAAAGGAAGAAAGAGATTCAGACGATATCTCTCAGATGACTATGGTGGACATAGTGCAAGTGGATAAATGCATGATCAAACCCAGTGCTCAATTATGTGCCATCGACATCATCGATGGACAGATGAAAGACAGGCTGCAACAATTAGCCTGATAATGTTACTTCTTTGAAGCCAACTGTCAAGCAAAACCGTCTCGGTTAATATCTTAGTTGGTTGAAATATGTGTTTCCTGTACCGAGTCCGCGCGACGACCAACGCCTGGCACCAAGTGAAGACAGAGAAGGAGAAATGGATCAATTTCTCTCCTCTCTGTCATAACCGAAATTTTGTGACTATTGGGATTCTGCCTTATTTGTAAAATTGTATAAATATACCACAAAAAGAAATAAACAAGGCTGGACCTTTTTGTGTCGATTGTAACAGAGTTTTTTACATTTGAAAAGTTAATACAAGAAAATCTGAAGATTCTCAATTCTTTCACGACTGTGTTACAAGTTTTCTTCCTTGTATCTCATATTTCATTTCATTTCATATTCTTAACTGATGTGCTTCATTATAATTTAGTACGACCACTACTATAGCGAATGAATTTTGGTTTTCTGCAATTGTTTACTATTTTTCCTCTGTACCAACTATCAGCGGGTGTAAGACCAGTCTGCATTTTCAGGATTCTACACATATTCTCTGCTACATCGGTTATTTCCTTAMAATTTTTCTCTTCTGTTTATACGTGAGATTTCCCTCTGATAGGAGCCTTATACTATAGACAGCTAAATTTTTTTCTCCCACCTCATACTTTATTAAAATATAATACAGTTATGGGAAAGAGCCTTTGATTTGCATCCCTATTTTATTCCTAAAACCGTAAATTCTCTCTTATATGACCAAATTGAGACAACCCTTAATCTCTTTCTGAAGTTTTTACCACCTTTACTATTCCTCCATGACTGTCCCTGTACCAACACAGCCTAACATCGAACCCGAACTATTGAACCAAACATAGATTGCCTTAAACCTTTTCGACACCATTCTCAAAACGGATACTAACTGGGTCGAACTTGAACATTCATGGGCAACCATTGAACAAGATATAACTATCCAGGAACAACTGGAAGCTAGACAACGCCAATATAGAAACCTTCCCTAGTTTCCTTTGCCGAAGGTTGACATTTCTCTTTTCTCCATATTTTACCCAATTTTAGATGCCTTGACACTGTACTTCTAAGCCTTAAGTACAGACTTAGGAACAACAGATCCTAAGATATACAGGAAGTTGATAGGGTCCTTGATGTATTTGGTCAACACCATGCCATATATATGTTTTACGATGAACAACTTGAGTCAATCCATGGTGGAGTTGAGGCAAGTGCATTGGATAGAAACAAAGCATGTGCTCAGGCACTTGAGAGGTACATTAGATTATGTATTGAGGTATCTTGGAGGAGATGAAGTAGAGTTCCAGGAATATATAGACTTATATTGGGTAGGGAGTGCAATAGATAAAAAGAGCACCTCGTGGTGCTGCTTCAACTTGGGATCAACAATGATTACATGGTTCAATAAAAAGAATAATTCTATAACACTCGGTTCAACAAAGGTAGAGTATATGGCAGTGGGTATGGCTAGTTGTGAAGCCATTTGGCTTCACAAATTTCTTATAGGTTTATTTGATCAGGATTTGGAACATATGATGATAAAATATGATAATCAAAGTTGTATCAAACTCTCATAGAATACAATATTCTATGATATGTCCAAGCATATTGAGATCATATACCACTTCATTCAATATAGGATCAAGAAGGGAGCATTGATGCTTCATTATATTTCCATAGATGAGTAAGTTGTGGATATTCTGACCAAACCCTTGGTTAACAAGAAGTTTTTGTTTTTCAGAGACAAACTTGGAGTGATGCAGAATACCTTCCTTACTAAGAGGGAGTGTTGATATTTGGTAGCATTGGATAGGTATTTCCTTATAGGTATAATTTTCTATATGTGTGGAAGTCGTCCAAATCCTTCTATGAGACTTTAATTTAGTTAAAGTAATTATTAAAGTAAAGTTCTTTGATTAGAGATTTGAATTTTATTTAAAGAAATGATTTAATTAACATTAGTGAATTAAATAACAACCATTGATCTCAAGTGAGGTGAGAAGTAATTTCAACCATTGATCACTTTGGAGATTAGGGTTAGGTCATAACTCAATCTTATAAAAGAAAAGCAAGGGTGAAGGAGAAGACACATGATACATTGATACATAACATAGAAGGACCTTTTATAAGAGTATTGGATCACAAAGAAATGTGATTCAAGTATATATTGGATAGGTGGAGAAGGAATTCTATATAGAGACCAAGTTAGGGAGAATATATTGTTGGAAATACTGAGAGGGGTGGTAAATCAATATTACCTTTTTAAATAATTAGTAATTAAGTTTTTATTCGAATTATCATCACTATTGATCAACAATGGACTTTGTATTTAAACAATCAATTATATAAGTATACCTCAACAAGAATTATAAAGTTTATAAAGAATAATATTGTGTTTGTGAAGGACACCAATCCTCTTTAGAGAACCAACTCTTGGAGACACAAATCCCCTTCTTTAGGACACCAACCCTAGGAAGCAACAACTCCCTTGTTTTAGGGCACCAACCATAGGAAGCACCAAATCCCTTGTTTTTAGGGCACCAACCCTAGGAAGCACCAACTCCCTTGTCTTTAGGGAACCAACCCTAGGAAGCACTAACTCCCTTGTTTTTAGGTAACCAACCCTAGGAAGAACCAAATCCCTTGTCTTTAGAGAACCAACCCTAGGAAGAACCATCTCCCTTGTTTTCACACTTTACTTAGTAAAGGATATGAATCCTTCCTTGCTCCTCCCTTCGACCCTCACTGCATAAATATCTTCAAATTTCCTTCTTGGACTCTACTTGTGCTTTAGATATTCAGATATAGACTATAGAGAGACCTTTATTTCACCATACCTTTCTGTTTATATAGCATCCAAAAAGGTATGACATTTGAACCATTGTGTATTTTAATAATGAACCATCACACCCTTTCATTTATTAACAACTATGTTATTTTAATAACAAATTTATTATTTTACTATTATCCTTTAATTTTATTGGGTGAACTTGGTTCTTCTTTCAATCTCTTTTAATTAAGAATCATATTCTTAATTGGCACCAGTTTCCAGGTCAACCCACAGTTATGAAAACCTATAATTTAACTCATTGCACATCAAATCCATAATGAGGTGTCCAAGGACCTCTGTAGTGCATTCAGGATTAACTTTGTTCATGACACAAAGCTATAAAAAACTATATGGGTGTACCAATTCTCAAGAACCAAATACAAAGGCTCTAAGCCTTTTCTCTTCTACGTGCAACCAATGGCTAGATCCATGCGCTTATCCTTGTATGTGATTTAATCTGTATTGTTGATTTCCAGATTCAAATTTTGTAGATAGGCACTTCCTTCAATCCACTTCCCTTTGTGGCTATGGGCTCAAAACCACGAGCTTATTTATTTCACACGTTATTCTGTTAGCACTTTTCTCATTTTTCCCTTATTATTCTACATGGGATCGTATTCAAATGTTTGAGGGATTATTTAATTCTAGGTTATTTACACTTGTTATTAGCTTCTTTACCTTATCAAGACATCGATGTTGGAACCATGTTCTTTGGTACTTCATCCTTAGGGACTTTCGGTCTTTGTAGTATTTGAACCCTCCTAGTTTAAATTTCGTTGAAGTGCGTATACTGTATTCACTATTAGATAAGACAATCAATATTTAATCTTTCGTTGGATGGATAATCCTGGCTTATCCATAGGCTTCAAACAAAATTGACAATCACGACTTAATCAGGAGTTGATATGAATGGTTCTTTTTCACTTCGGGACTTTATCTATTCGTGGCTCTAGGAATATGGAGTAGATTAATTCCTCCAGAGGTTTACCTACCGAATAAGCCATAGAATGGTGGTGATCTCTTGTTGTCAGTTAACACCTCTGCTTACGCTATCCTTCCACTATACTTGATCAATGGTAGAGAATTCTCCTGAAGTAGATCAATGATTAGCGTTACTGTGTGATTCATGCTTACTCTATCCTTCCATTGTACTTGATTTGTGACTTTCATAGTCTTGATGTGCCATATATATTTTGACACTTGTCATCATCTGATTAGGCCACGTTTCATCTATTGATGAAATGGTTCTATTGATGTGGGCATACTGATGTGTCACATGTATTCCTAATGGATCTAACGGTCATAGGTTCATCTAAAGTTTCTTATTGATCTGACAGTTATCATTGCTTCAGGAATATGACACTTTTGAGACTTTGATCTAATACTCTCAAGTTTTCAAAGTGTCAAATAGATCTATCATCGTAGATATTTCCTTGTCTTGATCGATGACTTCTATTAACTCTAGGGCTCTGGAGTTTGGGATTTCTTGGTTTATCTGAGATTCTTATCGCCAGAGTAGGTCAATGCTAAAGTTGACAACCTTCTTCCTTTTAGTGCGATTTGATGGTTTCAATATTCATTCCAGATCAACGGTTGATAGGATTTCCCTTCTCTTCCTCTGATTCGATGACTGATGGGAGTTCACGACTTCGGCCTTCAGGTAAACTTACATGTTTCAAAATCCTTTTCTCCAAAGTGGTTAGTGCCGAAGTTGACCACCTTCTTTCCTTTAGTGTGATCTGATGGTTAAAAATTTATTTTCCAGATAGATGGTCAATGCTTAAATCTATATCAAATCTTGATCTAATGGTTGGGAAACCATCCAAATATCCTTCCTAATTTATGGTAGGAATTATTTCATGACTCTAGGATTTCATGTATTCCTCCTTGTCTCTAGTAATTGTCGAAGTGGCTAAGTGGCAAAGTGCCGAAGTAATTTATCCACTACTTGATCCAACGGTCCATAACACTAATATAACGGTTGATATTTAATCCTTCCCAACCTCTGACTTCACCTTGATATAACGATCCTGAATTTTCCCGAACTAAGAATGAACGACTCATGTAACTCGATCCTTTACAAAAGGATTTATTCACTCGCATAACTCTATCTCCTGTGTTACTTCAAATGCGCCATATTTTTTGATCTTAGATTAAAGTTCTTCCTTCTGAGATTTGTGTCAATGTGATCCTTTATGCAATGTCTTTATCCAATCATAAGGCTATCTCTTCTGAGCTTTAGGTTTATAAATAATTCCTCTACACCTCGCACCATGTATTCTGCGCAACCTACTACGTTATCTGTCCTGATCTTTAGGATCTCAAAGATATATAATCAAAATACCATATTGATATTCTTAACATCAATGCCAACAACATAATACCATGTCCAACATTCTCCCCCTTTGGCATTGATGGAAATAAAGTAAAACCCATTTTTCAATCTTAACTAAATTTTATTGATCATTCTACCCCTTTGACAACAATGACAAAAAGGGATGTTTCATTTTAGGGTAATAATCCCCATGAGGTGATGCCCAACCTGTCTATGAATGTCTCCCCTTGGAATCATGCTGCTACAACCAATCATGGGAAGAAGAATAACTCCCCTTGTCTTCTGTGCAAGATGAACAATATGTTATCACTGCAATTTGTTTTCGCTTCAAATACTAATTCTCAACTAGAACATAGATCAACTACTCAAGAATAATATACTCTTCCTATAATTATCCATGGACATATTTACTAGCCATGTACCATGACATATCTGCCTCAGAAACCATTCACATAACATTGCTGAGAGAATAAATAACCGACATTTTTCCTGGGAAGATGAAGACCTGCAACAAACCATGTAAGATCCTACATAGAGTTATACCATAAAATCATGTTGCTTTCAATGATGCTAGTTATCTAAATAGTGTTTGAAAATTTCCAAGATCATCATCGCTTAATTCTTCTAGTTGATCTCCTATTGAAGGTTCATCATCATCATAACTGTTTTGTGCACCAAAAGCTTCTTTATCCTTGTTCTGAGTTTTTTCTTTTTGCATTTTCCATTTGTTGGGTAATGGATAATATACTTGCATGACATTATCAAGTTCTGTAGTTGTGTCATATTTATCATTAGGAGTTTTCTTTTCTTGAGATTGATCTACTTTATATGCATAACTCTAATTTTCATATACTTTATCAGACACTTCATCCATCATACTTCTATTGTCAATTTTATCAAATTTAGGTGCAATATCTTCATCATTTTTATTCCTTTGTACTTTATCTTTTCTTCTCCATATCTTCTTATAATTTTCCTTAATGTTGGAGATACTTTGCTTCGTGGAATATTTTGGAATTATACATTCACTAGACTTATGACCATAATTGTTGCATTTTTTGCATTCAATATTAAGGAGAAAATGAGTTATAGTTTCTCTTCTCTATATTGTACTTATTGTTCTTATATCTTTGGACATTTTTATGATTGTATTTTCCATAAACTTTACAGTGTACTGCCTTATGTCCAAAATTATTGCAAGAGTAACAATATACAATAAATAGATATTTATTAGGGGGATTCCTTTTGGTGATTGTATTCTTCTTGTCATATGGCACTTTAGTAGGGAGTGTTGATTTTTGTTTATGTGGAACAATTTTCAATGGTATCAAAGGAGAAAATGAGTTATAATTTCTCTTCTCTATATTGTACTTATTGTTCTTATATCTTTGGACATTTCTATGATTTTATTGTCCATAAAATTTGTAGTGTAATGCCTTATGTTGGAACACATATATATTTATAAACTTTGGAATTTAAATGGATTTCATTCCCTTTAAAATAAAAACAACACCTGCTTGATTCTCACCATCGATGAGATCTTCCATCTAATCAAACGATTCTAATACCTTAGAAACTATGGAGCCACCTACTCGTTAAAAAGAAAATCAAATCACTAAAGAGTACTTCGCGATTTCGGATTTTGGAGTTTCACGCTTCAGATGTGTTAACATGCCCCACCTTCAAGGTCCCGATACGTGAAATCCCGAAATATCTTAAGTATTAAGCCATGTTAATTAATGATTAAAAAATGATTAACGATTAATTAATCACATCATGACTTCACATTTCGGGGATCCTTCCTCGAGCGACTTTCAATATCTTGAGATCTGAAACCCCAAAATATTTGAGGTTAAACATGATTATTTAAAAGGGTTAAATTGGATTAAAATTAATTAACCACATTGCAATTTTGTATTTCGGAAATCACATCTTGAACTGTTATAGGATATCCTGAGATCTGAAATTTTGAAATTAACTTAATGATAAGTGAAATTAACTAATGCATTAATGATGATTATCTCATGATTAATCTTTCGCTGAATCATAACACAGATAAATTCAAATTTCATCTATTCTTTTCTCGATCATGAACCACTAGATGTTAATGGCATTAATAATCGATCTACGACAATCATTTTGAATAAGATCTCGAAACACCGCATAAATCTTTTCCATTAAGGAAAGTAAATACATTGTCAGTGAAGGTATGCATAAATTGATACTCTTAAGGTGAAAAAGATATTGAAGTTTGAACTCTATTTGTGTTTTCAAAGAACAACAAGCTTAGTGAGATAATAAGTTTGTGCATTTTCTGTGATAGGTAACACAATGCTTGGTTTACTACTATCATGGCTCTGCAAAAAATGGTTAAAGGGACTGGTGAAAGTTTGAGCCAGAAAACAGATGTCTTTTCCGACACTTCACCCAGAAGCATAGACACCATTAAATCCTGGATGCAGGTATTCAATACTCTACAACATGAATTGGTCAACTTCCCAGACAATTCAGGTGACGAGGAGATAGAGACCCTAGAAACCAAATACAAAACTGTTGCCCAATCAGAGCTACAGAAGATAACAACGAGGCCTAGTCTCCTGCCTTACAATGATATGATTGGTTGGGCACTGGAAAACGTTGATATCCCAACCAAGACCATCTTCAATTCACAAAAGGCCGCAGTTGGGTATTTATGGCCATAACATTTAAAGGTGATGTACAAATTGTCTCCATCACCCAATTTCATTTACAATGTCGACTTCCTGATGGAATTTGACAAGAAGGAATGTACCCA
The DNA here is from genome assembly GCA_010110895.2 of Picea sitchensis. Taxonomy (NCBI): domain Eukaryota; kingdom Viridiplantae; phylum Streptophyta; class Pinopsida; order Pinales; family Pinaceae; genus Picea; species Picea sitchensis. The sequence goes on from SNQJ01S0001332.1 coordinate 184,763, forward strand.
ATATGGAAGAAACTTGCCCAACTTAATTAAGGATTGGTGCTCTCGCCCTGAGAATTTCAGAGCCGACTCCCATGGAATATACACAATTTCCTCACTAGAGCCTCACATGATATATGTAGCAATGATGATGTGTAGACTCTATGGAAGGGAAAACACAACCCATTTCTTGTTACCGTGGGTGACTATTATGTAGATAGTAGCAAACAAGTATTCTTTTGATTGGGCCAAGATGTTGTCAAACAATTTGGTTAGGGATATTATAGAATATCAATCACTGAAATCCAAGGGACAACCTGGCCCATTTTTCATGTCGGCTTACATCATAGACACCATCTGTTTTATGACACCTTTTCCTCTGATGGGTTGGAACTAGACTCCAACTAGTGTCGAGCCCATACATGTTTATTATTCGAAACTTTGGGAAGATAAAGAGAAAGATTTCTTCTACTAAATACACAACTGGTTGGTGGTGCCGATGCATACCGCTATATATGGTTTCCCACCTCCCAGGATTTCTGACAAAATAGTGGCTAATCTAGGCCAGATAGCAGACTGGTACATTGAAGAGATTTTCTCCTATATTAGGGTTTTCAGTTGTTCAGTTCCTCCACATTCTCTACCTGAATTTTTACCAGATCGATTGGTGTGCCGCAAATTAGCAAATCAAACTTTGCATGGGGGAATTAGTAAGGATATTAAAGCAGTACATAAAAGGGTATGTCCCACCTTTCCCATGCAGATTGGTAAGTTTTTCTCTGTTGGATTTTGGCCATTCAAAAGTAGAAGTCGCGACCCTCGAAGAAATCAAGATAGTCAATATTGAATTCAAGAATCATGATCCATAGAAGGTCATAAGTAATCACATGGACCTCTACAATTTGAAAATATATGAACATGAATATTCTCCTCAAGATGAAATATTCCAAGGAGAAAGGTCCTATCAGGAGGTCTTGAGTCGATTTCAAGCTTTGGCTCCAGATAAATTGGTCGAGTTTTATAACATCCAGAAGCATCGAAGAAATGGCCTTCCCAAAGTATTGTAGGGAGAAACCTCGACACCTCCGGTTGCATAGAGAATTGAGACCTAGAGTGTCGAAATAGGGAGCTCCAGTGGACAGGATGCTCAAGAACATCTGGAGAAAACCAAGATTTTGATTCATGTGGGGGACAACGCATTGAAAAACCTAGTAGGTGAACAAGATAAATCTTAGGCTGAAGCCTCGATAAAAAGGGGAGATTAACTACCACCATTCACACTAAGCAAGTCATCTATTAACACAACCGGGAAACAACTGTTCACTGAGATAGGAAACCGTATTCAATCTATCACATTGATACAGTCCAATATAGGGAACCCTAGTGCTGAAGTGGTATTCATAGAGGATATCACGCCTATTTTGGTAGAATAGATGCCCCCTTCCATCATCTTCTTTAGAAAGAAGAGAAAGGTTGTAGTAAAAAGAGAAATACATCAGAGGGAGGGTGTGCCTGTCAAGAATCATATTGTACTGTATGATGGACAGGCCCAAGGAGAAATATATTTCTCTACAGACATGGCAGATTCATTAGGAGCCTTTTCCACTACAAACCAATTTTTGGTGGGCAACCTACAGGAAAGTTTGAAGCAGAAGGATTTGCTGGTGAGCCAGTTGCAGGATAAAATAAAAACTGTAGAGAAGGGAGTTAGGAGCGAGATGAATAAAGGATTTGAGAATATTAGAGCCCACGAAAGGCAAGAAATTCAAAAACTCAAGATCAGCCTTGATGAGATGCAGAGAAATTCACAGGAAAGCAGGGAATTGGTAAAACAGTTGCAGGTGAAAATAAGCCTGATCGAAAAAGCAACAATGGATATATCATCTTTCCAAGCCCAATATTTAGAGGTACACGAGAAGTTGGGATAATCCCAAAAAATACTTTTGACTAAAATAGAAGGCATTCAAGACTATTATCGATTGGAAGAATGTTCTTTAGATAATATTTTCATAAAAGAGAAGGAGGCCACTGTAGCTAGAGTTACATTCCAGGAGGCTGTCCTGTCAGTGACAAAGGAGGAAGTTGCCAGGGTCACCAGATTGTCCCTCTCAGAACAAACCCGAGGATATATAATACTTAAGACCTGGGAGGATAATATATTTGAAAGTAAAAGATTGGCCAGGGAGGTGAAAAGAGCTTGTAAAGAAGAATTCTATGCTCTTGACAAAGAGTCACTGTACATGGGAAGAGATAATATCTCTAAGGCAAGTGAAGATGGGATTTGATTGAAAACTGTGATTGGGATTTGATCGAATTTGTTTTCTCATTGTTCAATATTCATCATATACCTAGGGCATAAAATCAACAAGCTGACTCCCTAGCAAAAGAGGCTGCTGCTTTTATGCCGCCTACAGTCTTGAATCTAAAATACCACATAGAAATGAGGCACAGGCCTTCAATACCAAATAATGTCCAACACTAGCAGTTTTTTGAAGACGATGAACAGATCAAGCAGTTTATGGAAATGGTGGATGAATTTTTTGAAACACACATCGATCAGGAAAATCAAAATGACCCTACTTGGATCATGCAAGAAGACGAAGACCCTCAGAAGTTCTAAGATAAGATCACTAACCACTGCATGTTGGTGTTAAAAAACAATCAAATTCCTAAGGGTATAATTTCGTTAGAGAGGTTATTTGATAAGGACGATATACCTCTGAAGTCTACCTTGAAGCCTCAACCTGAAGAGGTTGAAGATTGCGACATAGTAACTAAGGAAAATCCCAAACTGGTCAAAATTTCCAAATACCTTCCACCCAAAATGAAAATTAAAAGAAATAAAAAATGAAATAAAATTTATAAAAAATAAAATAAGAATAAAAGAAGCTCAGAAATCAGGAAGTAGGTCTGAATAGGTAAGATCCCTTCCAAACCTTTAAATCTTCATTCTATTCCCACCCATCATGTTTGAAATCATTAATTCGATTTTGATTTGTGCATCCTAATTTTAAAATCCCCACAGAAATACAAAATTCGCCTTGACTCGGGAAGCCTAAAAGACTAGATCTTCAAAATGAGAGTAGGCAAAATTTTTGTGAGTCCTCTGATTGTAACTGAGAGAAAGTGTGTCTAGGATAATCCTGACTACTTTATCCCTTATATTAAATTTTAAACTAATTCGTTTCACTCAAGGAAAGTCCCTAGAAATTAAAATGTCCCTATGATAACTTCCCTATAGGCGAAGGTGTTTTGAAGGTCAGGGGAGGATTAGCCCAGAGTAAATCAAAGTGAGTTGACAAACCTTAGCTGCTAAATTATAAACATATATCATCTCGTGGATGATATATACAAATTGATTTCTCCCCCACTTCAAAAATATTAAAAAAATAAGACGGATGGTGAAAGGAAATTCATAATCTGATTGCCCCCATCTAGTCCAAGACAAATTGTGAAAGGAAATTCGAAATTCGATTGCCCCCATTTTGTCCAAAAGAGATTATGAAAGGAAATTCATTTAAATGATTTCCCTCATCTTAGAAAAGTGGAAATTGAAGTGGTGAAAGGAAATTCAATGGGAAATGTAGATAACTTCACCCGGGTACTGAACAGGCTTGCTGGCAGTGAAACAATGTCAATGATATCTGCAAGGTTGTTATACATGTATATAATGTGCTCTGGTAGCTAGTTCTCTTTTCAACAAAGATTTACACTCTAAGCTGACAAGGGATCCCCTAATTAAAATTGCAATATTTTACTTTACCTTGATGGAAAAAAAAAAATCGACCAGAGTCTGATAGATTGATTAAAGTTATCTTGATTATCTTAAACAGACCCAAAATCAGTTTCACAAAAAATCAAGCGATAGACAACCTAAACTTGAGTTTGGTGAACGATCAAGTTTTCGAAATATTTCTGAGATAAGGATGAAGTCTAATATATTTCTGTCTGTTTTCTCAAAGGTGTTTCACATAAATGCAATAATGACTCCATTTACCCAATAAAGGCACTTGGTCTACTATTCTTCAACGTCTCACAGGGAGACACGATCCCTAGATGGAGCCTATGTTGGAACACACATATATTTCTAAACTTTGGACTTTAAATGGATTTCATTCCTTTTAAAATAAAAACAAAGCACCCTTGATTCTCATCGTTGATGAGATCTTCCATCTAATCAAATGATCCTAATACCTCAGAAACTATGGAGTTTCCTACTCATTAAAAATAAAATCAATTATAATACAATTTTTCTACTAATACCCCCCCTTAAAGAGTACTTCACGATTTTGGATTTCGGATTTCCGTGCTTCAGATGTGTTAACATGCCTCACCTTCAAGGTCCCGATATGCAAAATCATGAAATATCTTAAGTATTAAGCCGAGTTAATTAAGGATTAAAAAATGATTAACCATTAATTAATCACATCGTGACTCCACATTTCGGGGATCCTGCCTCGAGCGACTTTCAATATCCTGAGATCCGAAACCCCAAAATATTTGAGGTTAAACATGATTATTTAAAAGGATTAAACATGATTAAAATTAATTAATCACATTGCGATTTCGCATTTCGGAAATCACATCTTGAACTGTTATAGGATATCCCGAGATCCAAAATTCCAAAATTTACTTAACGATAAGTGCAATTAACTAATGCATTAATGACAATTATCTCGTGATTAATCTTTCGCTGAATCATAACGCAGATAAATTCAATTTCATATATGATTTTCCCGATCATGAACCACCAGACGTTAATGGAATTAATAATCGATCTACGACAATAATTTTGAATAAGATCTCAGAACACCGCATAAATCTTTTCCTTTAAGGAAAGTGAATACATTGTCAGTGAAGGTATGCATAAATTGATACTTTTAAGGTGAAAAATATATTGAAATTTGAACTCTATTTGTGTTTTCATAGAACAACAAGCTTAGCAAGATTATAAGTTTGTGCATTTTCTGTGATAGGTAACACAGTGTTGGGTTTACTACTATCATGGCTTCGTGAAAAATGGTTAAAGGGAATGGTGAAAGTTCGAGCCAGAAAAAAGATGTATTTTTCGACACTTCGCCCAGAAGCATAGACACCATTAAATCCTGGATGCAGGTATTCAATATTCTACAACATGAATTGGTCAACTGCCTAGACGATTCAGGTGATGAGGAGACAAAGACCCTGGCTACCAAATACAAAATTGTTGCTCAATCAGAGCTACACAAGATAGAAATGAGGCCTAGTCTCTTGCCTTACAATGATATGATTGGCTAGGCACTGGAAAATGTTGATATCCCAACCAGGACCATCTTCAATTCACAAAAGGCCCCAGTTGGGTCTTTCCAATCAAAACATTTACAGGTAATGTACAAATTGTCTCCAGCACTGAATTTCATTTACAATGCTGACTTCCCAATGGACTTTGACAAGAATGAATGTTCCCAATATGGAAGAAACCTGCCCGACTTAATTAAGGATTGGTGCTCTCTCCATGAGAAGTTCAGAGCCGACTCCCATGGCATATATGCAGTTTCCTCACTAGAGCCTCACATGATGTATGTAGCAATGATGATGTTTAGACTCTATGGAAGGGAAAACACAACCCATTTCTTGTTACTATGGGTGCTTATTATGCAGACAATAGTAGACGAGAATTATTTTGATTGGGCAAAGATGTTGTCAGACAATTTGGTTAGGGAGATTATAGAATATCAATCACTGAAAGCCAAGGGACAACCTGCCCCATTTTTCATGTCGGCTTACATCATGGACACCATCTATTTTATGACACCTTTTCCTATTATGGGATGGAACTGGACTCCAACTAGTGTTGAGCCCATACATGTTTATCATTCGAAACTTTGGGAAGATAAAGCAAAAGATTTCTTCTACGAAATCTACAACTGGTTGGTGGTGCCGATGCATACCTCTATATATGGTTGCGCACCTCCTAGGATTTCTGACAAAATAGTGGCTAATCTAGGCAAGATAGTAAACTAGTACATTGAAGAGAATTTCTCCTATATTAGGGTTTTCGGTTGTTCAGTTCCTCTACATGCTCTGACTAAATTTTTACCAGATCAATTGGTGTGCCGCGAAGTATCACATCAAACTCTACATGGGGGAATTAGTAAGGAGATGAAAGCAGTACATAAAAGGGTATGGCTCGCCTTTCCCATGAAGATTGGTATGTTTTCTCTGCTGAATTTTGGCCATTCGAAAGTAGAATCCGCGACCCTGGAGGAAATCAAGCTGGTCAATATCAAATTCAAGAAACACTATCTGCAGAAGGTCATAAGTAATCACATGGCCCTCTACAATTTGAAAATATATGAACATGAAGATTCTCCTCAGGATGAAATATTCCAAGGAGCAAGGTCCTATCAGTAGGTATTGAGTCAATTTCAAGATATGGCTCCAGATAAATTGGCCCAGTTTTATAACTTCCAGAAGCATCAAAGAAATGGCCTTCCCAAATTATTGCAAGGATAAACCTCGACACCTCTGGCTTCATAGAGAATTGAGACGCAGAGCATCGAAACAAGGAGCTCCAGTGGATAGGATGCTCAAGAACATCTGGGGAAAACCAAGGTTTCAATCCATGTGGAGGACACTACATTGAAAAACCCAGCAGGTGATCAAGCTAAATCTTAGGCTGAAGCCTCGATAAAAAAGGGAGAAGAACAACCACCATTCACACCAGGCAAGTCAGCTATTGACACAGTTGGGAAACAACCGTTCACCGAGATAGGAAACTTTATTCAATATATCATGCTGATACAATCCAAAAGAGGGAACCCTAGTGCCGAAGTGGTATTCATAGAGGATGTCATGCCTATTTCGGTAGAAGAGATGCCGCCTTCCAGCATCTTCTTTAGCAAGAAGAGAAAGGCTGTAGTAAAAAGACAAATACATTAGAGGGAGGGTGTGCCTGTCAATAGGCATAGAGTACTATATGATGGACATGCCCAAGAAGAAACAGATTTTGATACAGACATGGAAGATTCATTAGGAGCCTTTTCCACTGCAAACCATTTTTCGGTGGACAACCTAAAGGAAACGTTGAAGCAGAAGGATATGCTGGTGAGCCAGTTGTAGAAAAAATAAAAACTGTAGAGTAGGGAGTTAGGAGCGAGATGACTAAAGGCTTTGAGAATATTAGAGCCCACGATAGGCAGGAAATTCAATAGCTCAATATCAGCGTTGATGAGATGCATATAAATTCACAGGCAAGCAGGGAATTGGTAAAACAGTTGCAGGTGAAAATAATCCTGACCAAAAAAGCAGTAGTGGATATATCAGATTTCTAAGACCAAGATTTAGAGGTACACGAGAAGCTAGGATCAGTCCAAATAATCCTTTTGACTAAAATAAAAGGAATTCAAGACTATTATTGATTGGAAGAATGCTCTTTAGATAATATTTGCATAAAAGAGAAGGAGGCCACTGCAGATAGAGTTACATTCTAGGAGGCTATCATGTTAGCGACAAAGGAGGAAGTTTCCAGGGTCACCGTATTGTCCCTCTCAGAACAAACCCTAGGAGATATAATACTTAAGACCTGGGAGGCTAATATAGTTGAAAGTAAAAGATTGGCCAGGGAAGTGAAAAGAGATTATGAAGAAGAATTATATGATCTTGATAAATAGTCACTGTATGTGAGAAGAAATAATATCTTTGAGGCCTTGGGATAGATTGATATGGCAAAAAATCAATCTGATTTCAAAGCAAGTATGGAAGAAGCCTGGACCAAAATTTTACAATTGAAACAGGTTGACCTTACTCTGATGAATAAATGGATAGTTAACCCTAGCTTAAGACTACAGTCTCTATCTCTAGAAGATAAGAGTGTGGAAGATAAGCTGCCTCATATAGAAAGGAAGTTTTATACCTTTGAGGAAAATGATACTATAGATCCCTCGAGGCTGGTGGTGCAATTTGTGGGAAGATGTGTTCAATGCGTCGAGCAAGGGAAAGTCAACACATCTGGGAACAAATGATGCACAGGTCATGATTAGAGACCAAATTTTTTCTGAGCTAGAGAACAAGAAGGAAAAATGTTTCTGCCAGTGTGGCGAAGAGACAGGGAAGATGCAAGTGAAGCATTTCAAATTTTACATATTGTAATATTTTCTATTTTAGAAATAAGGAGAATTACAACCGCTTAGGGTTGAGAACATTTTTGTATAAATACATATTTAAAAGACTTAACACAGGCTCCTTCTTTCCATATTGTAACTAAGTAAACTCATCCTTTTGTGAGTATTAATACAAGTGTAGAGAAGGATTCCAAATTTTGTGCAGTTTGAGTCATGTGCTCTTCTTGTATTCCATATCTCTAGTTTTCTTTATGTTACTCCTTGATATGTGAGTGGTTTCAATTTAGTACAACATCTACTGTAATCACATGTTATCGATCATTTGATAAGCAAGCATTTTTTCCTCTGTATTTTCTATTAGTAAATACAAGACCTGTAAGCTACTTGGATCACTATATCTTATATCCTATCAAGGGTGCATTCTATATTTTATTCTACTGTGAACAAGGTAAGATTCATCTGTCATTTATGCCTCATTTTGTTTAACAGTTTTGTAATTTTCTCTCATATCACTTGATTTTATTACTCGGCTCAGACGATGAAACACAACCTCTGTCCTGTTCATTTATTAATTTCATTTAAGGGTTAATTCTCATATAATTAATGGAAGAAAAAGAACCTTTTAAAACATTCCGTAAATTCTTGATGCCTTGACATTACTCTTTGAGCCTTAAGTGTAATCTTAGGAACAACACTTTATGTACAAAATTATTACAAGAGTAACAATATCCAATAAATAAATATTTATTAGGGGGATTCCTTCTGGTGATTGTATTCTTCTTTCCATCTTTCACTTTAGTAGGGAGTGTTGATTTATGTTTATGTGGAACAATTTTCAATGGTATAATATTTTCCTTATTATGTTCTCTTCTTAAGGATCCTTTTAGAGCATCATCGTAACTAATTGGCCTTTTGACTGATCCTAGGTTGAGTCTTGGATGTATCCCAAACTGATCCAGGTGGATATCGGGGGCCACCCACCTTTTCCAAATGGCTCAAAACATTTTTCTCTCCATTTTGGCAATTTACTATTTTTAGCAGGTTTTAACTTCCGGGGCCATTTTGAGGGCCTAAATGAAGATTTTTTGAGATAACGGTTCTCAATGATATCCAAAGGCATGATTGAGGCCCCAAAATGAATCTCCTCGATGATACCTTTCCAACGAGCTATCACACGCCTAAAACGGAGATCGTATGCAAAAGTTACGACCCCGGGAAGTTGATGCACCAACTTACCC
>SNQJ01S0001332.1:204984-246351 GCA_010110895.2 Picea sitchensis
AGAAATCGTGTATTACTGTATCTCTGTGTTTATGGTTGCATCTCTGATATATTTATGTTATATTACTGGATATACGCGATATCTCTGTGCATTTCTTTATTATATCTCCGCTCTCATTTCGTGCCGAAAATAATCTGGATCACAAACCTGTCTTGTTGTTTGGTGACCTCAAAATACTGAGAATTTCATCCAATATTTTTGAACTATTTTCAAATTTTGATCCCTTCTTTTCTTTTTCAAATTCACCTTTTAGCAACTCAATATCAACTTCTAGCTTCTCACATACTTGTTCTCTATCATTGAGTTGTTTTAAAATGACTTCTTCAATTGTTTTAGCTTCCAAGAGAAAGGACTTCAAATCACTAGTGATCTTCTCTGATTCTTTGATTGTTCTTGATGCATCTATTTCTCTTGATTGATGTGATTCTTTAAATTCTTGAAGTTGTGCCCTAAGTAGCTTGTTCACATTTTTATACTTTATTAGTTCCTCCAGATCACTAATCATTTTTTCTTCTAGATCTACTTCACCTTAACTTTCAAAGTTTTCTTCATTATCTATATTATTATTTTGAGTGTTCATTCCCATAAATAGAATCTCTGAATCTTCATCTTCACTCATGTCTAAAGAGTTGATGTCATCTTTGGAGTATAATTTTTTCTTTGTCTTAGAAAATTCTTATTGTATTGGTATTTCTAGTTGTGGGATTATTCATCATCATTATCCTCCTGCTTGGGATAGGGAAATTTGTTAGCAAAGTGTCCAATTCTGCCACAGTTGAAACATTTGAAGGGTAACTTTCCTTTATATTTTCCAAATCCTTTTTGGAGTTTCTTTATAAAGCTGGCCTCTTCTACATATGATATGTATGAATGATCTTCATTAGACATATGTTCCTATTTATTTTTTTCTTTAGATTCATTAAAGGTTGTTTCTTCTTTTGATGTTTTTTCGTTCCCTATTCTCATCTCATATGTTGTAAGAATTCAATGGAGATGATCTATTGTGATTTTGTCAAGTTCTGGTCTATATTAAATTGTGGAAATATTGGTATTATACCTCATAGGCAATGACCTTAAGATATTTTGTACAATAGGTTTGTCTGAAAGTTCTTCTCGTGTTGTTCTGATTGAGTTAACTACCTCATCTACCCTATGAATGTATTCAACGATGTTATCTTCTTCTTTCATCTTCAAATTTTCAAACTGAGATATATATATTTGTAGTTTGGCTTCCTTGAATTTGCTATATCCTTCATATATAACCTCCTGTTTGTCCCAGATCTATTTAGTTGACTTACAATGCATTAACTTCACAAATATAGGATTTGTTAATCCTCCCAGAATGACAATGACTGCTCCTGAGTTGTCATTGAAAATCTTATTTTCTGCAGTATCTGTGGGTGGAGTAGCTAGTGCAGTGTAACCATCTACTATAGATTGAAAAACATCAAAACCAAGAGCCAACAAGTAGATTTTCATTCTTGTTTTCCATTAATCATAATCATCTCCCTTAAAAAATGGTGCTTTGTTGGAAGACATTCCCTCTTGTTGATCCATTTATTTCAGGATCTACCTTCCAGTTATCAGATTGTGCTGAAGGCACTCGCTCTAATACCAATTGCTAGAAATAATGAGAGGGGGGGGTGAATCAGTATTACCTTTTTAAACAATTAGTAATTAATTTGTTATTCTAATTATCATCACTATTGATCAACAATGGACTTTGTATTTAAACAATCAATTATATAAGTATACTTTAACAAGCATTAATTTTTTTATAAAGAATGATCTTGTGTTTGTGAAGGATATCGATCCTCTTTAGAGCACCAAATCTTGGAGACAAAAATCCCCTTCTTCAGGGCACCAACCCTAGGAAGCACCAAATCCCTTTTTGGGGGTACCAACCTTAGGAAACACCAACTCTCTTGTTTTTAGGGCACCAACCTTAGGAAGCACCAACTCCCTTGTATCTAGGGAACCAAACCTATGAAGCACAACCTCCCTTGTTTTTAGGGCACCAACCCTAGGAAGCACTGACTCCCTTTTCTTTAGGGAACCAACCCTAGGAAGCACCAACTCCCTTGTTTTCACAATTTACTTAGTAAAGGATATGAATCATTCCTTGCTTCTCCCTTCCACCCTCACTTTATAAGTATCATCATATTTCCTTCTTCTTTTGATCTTCTGATCTGGACTACAAATACATATTTCTTTCACCATACCTTTCTATTTATATAGTATCCAAAAAGGTATGACATTTGAGCCATTATGTCTTTTAATAATGAACCATCACACCCTTTCATTTATCAAAAAATATGTTATTTTAATAACAAATTTCTTCTTTTATTGTTATCCTTTAAGTTTATTGGGTGAACTTGGTTCTTCTTTCAATCTCTTTTAATTAAGAATCATATTCTTAATTAGCACTGGTTTCCAGTTCAACCCATAATTATGGAAGCCTATAATTTGATTCATTTCACATCAAATCCGTAATGAGGTGTCCAGGGACCTTTGCAGTGCATTCAGGCTTAACTTTGTTCTTGACAAAGAGCTCTAAAAACCTATATGGGTGTAACAGTGCTCAATCACCAAATATAAAGGCGCTAAAACTTTTCTCCTCTATGTGCAACCGGTGGCTAGATCCATGTGCTTATCCCTGTATGTGATTTAATCTGGATTGTTGATTTCCAGATTCAAACTCTGCACATAGGTTCTTCCTTCAATCCACTTCCCTTTGTTACTACGGGATCAAAACCACATGCTTATCTAATTCACACGTTATTTTGTTAGCTCTTTTCTCCTTTTTCCCTTATTAATCTACATGGGACCGTACTCAAATTTCTGAAGGATTATTTACTTCTAGGTTCTTTACAGTCCTTATTATCTTCTTTACCTTATCAAGATATCGGTGTTGGAACCAGGTTCTTTGGTACTTTGTGCTTTGGGACTTTAGACCTTTGTAGTCTTTCAACCCTCTCGATGTAAATTTCTTCGAATTTTGTATGTTGTATTCACTAGTATATCAGACAGTCAATATTTAATCTTTCATTGGATGGATGATCCTAGCTTATCCATAGAATTCAAACAAAATTGACAATTATGACTTAATCAAGAGTTGAGATGAATGATTCTCGTTCACTACAGGACTTTGGCTATTCGTGGCTCCAAGACTATGGAGTAGAGTAATTCCTTCAGAGGATTACCTACCGAATAAGTCATAGAATGTCGGTGATTGCTTGCTTCTGTTAACACCTCCGCTTACGCTATCCTTCCACTATGCATGATCAATGGTTAGCGTTACTTCGTGATTCACATTTACTCTATCCTTCCACTGTACTTGATCGGACAATCAAGAAATATTTTGTAGGATATTAGATCAATGCCCAAACATTAATTAATGACTTCAAACTTCGGTGCTTCAGGTATATTTGATGGTAGGACAAGTTGGACATACCCGGAGGATGTATTCCCAGAGTGACGTGTCTTGCTGACATCACTGTTGGCGTGGTACTGGCTGAGTGGCTTCCACATGTCACCTTAATTTGTGAATTTCAAAGACCTTATGTTCCATATGTATTTTGACACTTTTGATCATCTGATTAGGCCACGTGTCATCTATTGCTGACATGGTCTCATGAACGTGGGCCTACTTATGTGTCACATGTCTTCCTCCTGGATATAATGGTCTTAGGTTCATATGAAGTTTCTTATAGATATGACGGTTGTCGTTGCTTTAGGAATATGACACTTTTGAGACTTTGATCTAATACTCCTGAATTGTCCAATTATTGAATAGATCTATCATCGTAGATCTTTCCTTGTCTTGATCAATGACATCTATTAACTCCAGGGCTTTGGAGTTTGATATTTATTAGTTTATCTGAGATTCTTATGACCGGAGTAGGTCAATTCTAGATTTAACCACCTTCTTCCTTTTAGCATGATTTGACGGTTTCAATATTCATTCCATATCAATAGTTGACGGGATTTCCCTGTTCTTCCTCTGATCCAACGGTCGACATGAGTTCATGACCTCAAGTCTTCGACCTTTGGGTAAAATCACATGTTTAAGAATCCTTTTCATCGAAGTGTTACACACTGGATTTGACCACCTTTTTTTGTTTAATGTGATTTGACGGTTCAACATTTCCATTCTAGATCGATGATCAATGCTTAAATCTAGATCAATCTTGATATAATGGTTGGGAAACCATCCAAATCTCCTTCCTAATCGACAATAGGAGTTGTTTCGTGACTTCAAGATTTTTTGGATTCTTCCTTGTCTCTAGTAATCGCCAAAGTGAAGATGTGGAAAAGTGCCAAAGTAATTTATTCGCTACTTGATCCAATGGTCCATAATGCTAATCTAACAGTTGAGATTTAATCCCTCCCAACCTCTGACTTCACCTCAATCTAATGATCCTAGATTGTCCCAAAAGAAGAATGGATGGCTAATGTAACTCGATCCTTTACAAAAAGATTTCTTCACTTGCAGAACCTTGTCTCCTGTGTTACTTCAAATGAACCATCTCTTCTGAGATTTGATTAACATTCTTCCTTTTGATATTTTGTAATATGCATGTTTCCCCCAACTTGTAATTAATAATTAATTATGATTACCATGCTATGTCATGTGAACAATGTAAATGTATTATTGTTTAGATTTCTAATAACTAACTGCGGGGGTGAAGCCTTGAAGTACTGGCCATGATATCACTAGAGGAAAGATTGAGGAAACTATAGAGAGGGTTCATTAAGTCAAATTACCCAAATTATCCTTGCTAAAATAATAAGCCTCATCCTAATCCCAAAGAAAAATTATTTAATGAAAGAAGGACTGGTGGTTGAACTATCAACTACCCACATGAATGGAGGCATGGAGAGTCTGGCTGAGGAGACATAAAACTGTCAGCCCGAACTACCACATAGTGTAGTTTTCCTGTAGGCCCAGATTGACCCTATTTCCTTCTGACAGAAGGAACATGACATGTCCAGAACCTGCCTGGGGGGAAAAAGGAGAGGGCATGCAAGAGAAGAAGGATACCATTCAGAAATAGGAAGAGGGCGTGGGGTTCTCCAACTGAGAAGCAAAACTGGAAGATTAAGATGTTCTGGTTAAACGAAGAGAATAAGAGAAAGGATCTCGAAGAGTTTGAAGAAAACATGGCCCAAGCAGAAGGTCGTGATCTTGATACTGAGGGAGCATATGATAAACCTCACAATGGTTGTGACAAATAAAGGATCTCCGAGAAATTGAAAAAGTTACCTAGTGATATCCTGGCTTGGCACGGGGGTGGCCATAATGCTAAGAATGAATTCCTCTAAGAATATGGTTGGGTGGAAAGGTGAAAACCCACATTCAGTTAGTCAGTGATTGACTGTAACAGATAATTATTTCATATACCCTATGTACTAGAATTGAAATGAGTGATTGGATGTCTATGTCTATGACTAAAATTTTCATTGCATGATTAATACTAGTAATGCTTATTGTTCCTCTATGAACCCGTGCATTGGAATGGTTTATTTTTTCCTTTTCTTACCAACAAGAGAACTGTTAGAAATGGGTCTTCAAATAAAACTAGGAATAATATTATGGTTTTTGTGTTGTTTGAAAAATCCTTAAAGGAGTTTTCCCAAGGATTGATTTTGTAATGTAAGAGCCAGGGAAAACTTCGCTGGAATGCTTTAGTCCTTTCGACCCCTCAAATTTAATTTCGCATGTTACTAAATTTGAGCTCTGTGGATGGAGAGATCCTTCGTTAAACCATTTGTTTGTATGACCGAGGGCTCATGCCCATGACCCTAACCAAATCACTACTAAGAGTTGAGTGTGTATCCTCGAAACTTGTAAGGGAATCCATATCCCCAGGACATTGGAACCCTACGCTAAGTCCGAAAGGAGATAATCTATCTTGGCTTAGGGACTATGGGAATTTAGAGCTCCGGGATGTTATAACTTTACCACATGTAAAACCAACCAAAGGAGACTTTCTAGTATGGTTACCAGAGAGGTTGATCGACATCTGGCAGTTTCCTTAACTGTGACCATAGGATATGTCCCATCGTTAAACCTCGATCAACTTCTCAGTCATGAAGTAACGTTAACCATATATCTGAGGATGCCTCAAGATATTCCCTGACTATTGGATCTAATTCGTGGTCAATCCAACGTTGACCACTCCGGGAGAACAATAGTGTTAAATGGGCGGAACCCCCGAACACTGAAGTCGCGAAGCGATGAGGACCATTGATTCGAGGATGCTTCAGAATATCCTTTGACCATTGGATATAGACTGTGGTCAATCTAGTGCTAACCACTCCGAGTGTAAAAAGGAAAACTAAACAACCAAACCCCTGAAATTCGAAGTTGCGAAGAAATGGAGGCCATATATCTATGGATCTACATGGACCTATCTCGACTGTGGGATAAAAGGGGTATTGGGAGGTTGCTGGTGGGAGTTTGGAATTTGGATCTCTGGGCAATTTAGCAAGTAGGAGAGGCTAGAGGCTCCTGGAGGCTATCCATCTAGAGTGATGTGGCACGTTGATGTCACCTACGGTGACATGGACCCATATTATGCGTGCCACATGTAATCCTAATTCATGATTTTTATATACCTTATGTGCCAAATGGAACTTGACACATGTCCCCCATCTATTGGGCCATGGGTCATCTCCATATTTTTCCACATGTCACCCTCTGGTGTGTAGTTTCTTGAACTAATGGCTAATGGGACCTCGAAAGTTCAGGATTTCAGAACTCCAGAAGGATTAGGGCATTAGAACGTATACTCTAATATGGATGAAGGCCAGAGATATGTGGCATGACCTCGATACTTCAGGATTTTTGGGGGTATGTTCATAACAACACGATGAGGAACCTTGCCAAAGGTCGGAGCCACGTGGTAAGATTTTGGGGTTTCGAGAATTCAGAGGATATGGGAGTAGAGAAAAGGGTGTTCAACGTCGGAGCACAGAACCTCGAAATCCATTAAGCCTATGTGTTGAATGAGGGTGAATATCAGCCATTGGATTTAACAGTGGATTGATCTCACCATAGATGTAGGAGTTCTAGGGAAATCTAGGAATTTGGGACTCCATAAATGTTTCAGACATGGATAGGAAGGACAAAGGGCTAAAGGACTGGTAATTGATAAGGCACGAGGAACATCCTTGTAACCGCACCTCCAGTGGCCATGTCATCATTAAAGGATGACAACCTTGGTTGATTCCATGCCAAGTGGGATGGTACAAATGAGGTGAACCCACGTGGGTGCCACATCGCCTTTGACCAATGATGTCTGAAGAGCTTCAGAAGGGCATAAATGCCAATCCATAGCTCATATTTGAGCATGGTAACAGTCGTTGGAAATCTCTTTACGAGTAGAATATGACGGAGATATCGGGAAGAGGATTCAATATGATCGAGAAAATAAAAATTTTGATGCCCGATCCCTTAAAAAGGTACTTTATGGGTCCGGTGTGTTACATAGTGGTATCAAAGTGGGAAACAACACTTTTCCTACTTGGGATCACAAAAGAGTCAAGTGATTATGTTTTTCTTTCTTAGAAAACTTTAAGAGAGAGAGGGCACCCTTCCCTACCCTATCTAGCATAACATGATTCAAACACAGGCCTAGATGGGCCGGAGAATAGTCATAAGACTAGTTTACCAAGGCTAAGATGATCCTGTTGAGAGTATTACCGCCATATGGAAATTATCTGCATAAGTTCCTTGATGAGAAGGATGTAGATTAAAATTCAATTAGGATTTTACCCAACGAGATTGAATCATGCTAGACTATGGAAAAATAAGCCTATAATTTATTTTGTAGAAATTATAGCCATTCCTACAAAAGTGGGATTATGTCGAGGGGAATTAATAATAAATTTTGGATGGAAACGACATAAACATGTTTTAAGGAGTACTTAAGTCCAGAAGGAAAATGGACTGAATAGGTGGCATGGATTGCCTAAAAAGTGGGTTTATGAAGCCTCTATTAATTAAAAGTGTTGATTACATGAAGGTTTTGGAATTGGTAGAACAATCCTCCATGTCTAAAGGCCTTATTGGAGTAGGTGAGATCAACCTAATTGACCTGTAAAAAAAAAAAAAAAACTTCCTACTGGGGTAATCCCTCTTTGTAAAATAAAAGAAGTCATAAGGACTGAGAATGAACCTCATGGAATAAGTGAAATGACATGATCAAGTTAAAAATATCATGGTTGTGCTAGGGAAGTGTGTATCCCTATTAACTTAAGGGCGTGTCTATGCAAGAGGAATGGGTCTGGTGATCATTTTCTGAAAAGGGAGAGCATGTGCAACTCTCTGGATATGAAGGAAACTGAGAAACAAAGTTGTTTCTGGGTATAGGAATTGTTTGG
Source organism: Picea sitchensis (assembly GCA_010110895.2). Classification (NCBI taxonomy): domain Eukaryota; kingdom Viridiplantae; phylum Streptophyta; class Pinopsida; order Pinales; family Pinaceae; genus Picea; species Picea sitchensis. The sequence continues at coordinate 213,373 of SNQJ01S0001332.1, forward strand.
AAATGTTTTTATAATCAATATGATAAACAAATATGCAGAAATATGGAGTGATTGAGCGAGAAATCACATTAGCCTCCCTTTCTTGGTGGATAGAAAACTAATCGGCCAAAATTCCCATGGGAGGAGGAGAGTGACCTCCGTCCATGACTATTGTTGAACATAAGGAAGAATTCCGAGTGTGATGGTTAATGTTGATATACATTTACAACCTATCTTCTTTTTCAATGAGAATAGGAAAAACAAATAGAACCTCTACAAAATTTTAAAAGGAAAGAAATGAAATTTCTACCCAAGACTAATTATGATCTAGAGATACTCTAGAGTTCTGTATTAAAATACTTAGTAAGTAACATACATCGAAAATTGTATTTGGGATTTAAGGAAATTGTCCAAATGTTATTAGACATTAAAATTAATTATAAATGAGGTAAAATGGTTAATGAAATGTTGATCCTGAAAGTGGTAAGGGAAGTGTTGGAGCACTTCTAGATGACCAATGGGTCAGATTGACATCCAGAGGTGGATGGTATCCATATAAGGTATGAATTGATATGATCAAGTAGTGATGAGATGGAATCTATAAAATGATTCCCTTGATAAAAACATATATTAACAAAAATGGTTTGAGGCATGGAAGAGAAGCTTGATAAGTTGTCTTGTTGCCTTGGGAACTGTTGGAGTTTCCCAGATAATATTTCTGTGTTGTTGAATAATTTTATAATACCAGAGGAAATAATACTTTCTTGATGGTTGTTGTCATATGGAAAGAGGGACATACTTATGACTATGTCTATTAAACTTGGCATGTGGATATCATGCGAATGAATGCAAAATATCAACTAAGAGGGAAGCTTAGTGTGGAGTGTCTTTATGAGAATTGTTATGAGAATGGTAGTAAGATACTTGGGAGAAGGATCTGGAAGTCTGAGATGTCCATGTGTATGAATTACATGGAAAGGGGGAAAGCAATAAGCTTGCATGATGGATCTTTAGTTGTGTTTATTTATGCCTGAGTGCATGGATTTAATGTATCATAAGTTTTCTTGATATAAGGACTGATATTGAGACTGAATAGATATGAATGAATGATGTTAAATGTGAAAATGATGCACATGTATGATGTATGAGTGAAATGTAAGGAATGAATGATCTTACTCAAGCATTTTCAGATTTCGCTTGGCTAAATAAAAATAGACAGGAATATCACCCTATGTTTATAGCCATCAAAAATAAAATCCTAACTTACAAGTATTGATTACAACTGCTTAGGCTAGTCTTTTCACAAATAAAAGCTTGCTGGAAAATTCATTTTAATATGATTTTCTGAATATAACAGTTGCTGAAATAAATGTAGAGACAAAATTAAGGACACCAATATGATAATCAAGACATATGAGACATAAAGAAATCCTTTCTTTCATTTCAATTCACCAAAGAGTCATTCTTTTTACAAAATTTCATGCAAAAATTTCGGACCAAAGTCAAACTTAGACATCCTCGATGGAACATACAAAAGGACCTCTGACAGAAAATAAAAAACTGAACTCTAAAATATGGATCAACTTGCCACAGATTGTTTCCCACTCGAATTTGCACAATAGTCTTTGTCAATCATGAAAACTAATTCACAAACAGAAAAGTCTACATAGACTATCAAAGATAGATCAACACCTCTGAAAAACAAGTGTTTGGATGATGTAATTCACCCCCGAATCTTGATGTCTACAATATGACCCTGCTATCATAAAAAAGAATTAGGCTTTTGATGAATTAAGGAATGAATGAAAAATGAACTATCTCAGCATAAAATCAAAGAGAAAACCTTAGTATTCTTCTCCTTCTATACTCCTCCTGTTCCTCCCTTTCCTTTTGCCTTTAAGAAAATTAGAATTGGTTGAAGTAGTTGAACTACCTCATTAGTTAAGTTAACTAAAGAATCAACCAGCTTTTTAGTTAGGGGGAAAAGTAATAATCATAATAAGGGTTATAAGTAAATAATAACTAGTAGGTGAGACCCCATGTGACTCCCTTTAGCTCCTTAAAAATCATAACATAACTAGTTAATTAAGAAAAACACCCATCCTTGTGACTCCCATCATCACATTTACATTTGACAATTTAGCTCGTTGATATTTGAAATTATTTTCAAAAAAATATATTACTCATATATCCAAAGAAAACATGTTGTCCAAAACTTATGATCTCTATTGTCATCAACAATAAATAACATAAAAACTCAAAAACCATATTTCCCACTCAAGATGAAATCTTTCCTTGATTGTTGTTGTCACCCTTTGACTTTTCTAAATTTTCATTTGGTTGCACTGAGCCTTTAGGCCTAATATCACTGATCACATGAGAATAATCATCCCTCAAATGCATCCGGGAAGACATATATTTATCAGAGCCATTGGAGGGTGAGGAAGGGGTAGTAGTGTCTTTTCCTTTGTCAAGGGCATGGTGGGCCTCAGTTTTCAACCTTTTTCTAGCATGAGGGGAATGAACTGGTGAGTGGACAGGTGCAACTTGGACAATTTGGTTAATAGGTGGGGGAGTAGGTAAGGACAAATTCGGCCAACCACGATGTTGGGAGACTTTCGGGTGGACAATCTCTTGCCATCTGTCATTTTCGGGAACCTCAGGTTGCAATGAGACATGAGGGGGAACAAAAATACCAAGGGATTGTGGAGGTTGAAAGGGAGTCCTTTTAGGCCTAGGTTGGACCACCCCTTTCCCAATCCAATTGAAAAATCCGGCCTAGAATCACTAGCCTAACTCTTGCGAGTTAACAACAAAGTGTATGGAGAATCTTGGCCTTCTTGGGCCTTTGTTCCAATTACCTCTCCCTTGGTTGCCTCTGCCATGTCTACCTCAGATGAAAAATTTCATTCCTGCATGCATGATTGATTAGAAAATAGTCCTTTTATCAACCATACATGACAACTCTTTAAAAACATGAAATAGATTTTGGCTCATCAACATATCAGACTCATGCATTCCAATCCATACAAATTGTTTAACCGTTGTCGATGAACAGGGGGTGAAAAACAGGTTTTGGGATATATGCGGGGTTTGTATTGAGTGAAAACTGATAAAATGAGGGGGAAAAAAAACATGGTTACTGCTCCAAGACAACACCAATCAATTGTAATGCAAACCAAAGAAAATATCACTATGATCCAACCAAGAAAATGCAACTTCAAACTACTTTAATACATAATTCTTCTTGACTGTAATTAAATTTTAGAACATGGAGTGAAAAATGAATGTGGTAAGGCGATGGCGTTTAATTAGCGAAAAGAAAAATAATTATGGGGAAAGAGTGCGGGTACTGTTCATAAAATTAATTAAGTAATCCATAAAACCATTCTGTAAAAGGAAATAACCCAACCAAATGACCATTGTGACCCAAAAAACAACTACTATGCATAGTTCAAACAATTACATGCATTAACTTGCTCACTATTCATAATCAAATATTTAACACAACATCATCAAACAAGATCCTATGCATTCTACAACAACCTGTAGGGGAGCTCTATTTTATCTCACTTATCCATTTAATATTTAAAAACAATTCCCAAATGAATACAAGGTCAATTATTTCCACTCTGTTCAGCACCAACTTATCAACCACTGCCCACGAATTATTTCAATCATTAAATACAGACACAAAAATCATCACCGATCTCGTCCTCTAATTCACTTAATAATTGAATTGTAATGAGATTATACTGTCACGGATCATGTTCCTATCTCTGCTATGAAACATGATATTCATCAATACACATAACGGGCAACCAAATACAACCATCAATATTTTAAATGAAAATATCTTGACTTGCCATTTAACCTCACAGACGACCATCACCATTCAACACATACTATGTTGTGGAATACACAGACATTTGACAAAAACAAAAGAGCATTTATATGAATGCATACGTTCAATCATTCTGAATCTAAACATCCACATTGTTGGGCTATCAATCCAATACAACAAGGAAACAACAACATGCCTGATCTCATAACATACATCGATCAAATTGCAACAAAGCCATATTAAAAAACCCGTGACCCTCTTTGATGGCGTAAAAAAATAATATCTATAACATATATAGTGGATGACCATGCCATAATTACTATGATCGTAGAACTCCATTTGGAAATTAAAACACATAGTCACAACAATCATTAACTCATCTTAACATGTTGTAGGAACGCCACACACATACCCACGCATCACGCACAAAGCATCGTTGTGCATTAATCAATTGTAAACTAAGGTTGGGTTAGCAATTCAACATTTGTAATGTAAGAGACATCGACTATGCATTCAAACCAATTCCCCAATCAACCAATTACCATGTTGATTTTGTCAATTCGATTGTCAGAATAACTAATGCAGTGAATAAATCCCAAACCAACACCACTGTCAACATAATCAACAGAGACGAGCCATAAATCAAACATTATCGACAATACAACAATAACTCATAACAACCAATAGTATACCCGACGGCCATAACAGTTTCCTCTATCAAAAACCGGGCTTGATAAATCGAGGATTTTCTCTGTGGACCATCAAAGGGAGACATGGAATCGATTCCCATCATCGGGTGAGAACCTCTGAGACCAATGGTTCACACACAAGGTATACCACAATTAACTTTGCAGACAGGGTGATAATTCCTGTGATATGAGAGACTACGAACAAAGGGGCAAGGCTTCATTCTGGTTCTTTAACAACACTTAGAACACACAGGGTATAACCCTCATGGTTTTCTCAATCAACCCGAGAATGATGAGATAGGAAAGGGACGAGGAATAATAGTTACCTTAATCAAGCCCTTTGGAAAAACAACCATCACAATCCACTGCGCACCATTAGTAACATGAACAAACTCATACCCAAGTGAAGCAAAGTGCTGTGACACGAGGCATTTCAGACCCAGTAAAACCCATAACAACAAATGACTGGGTAATGCGATAAGAAAGCGTGGAGACGGACAACCAATCTGGATCGAATAAAAAAACTTTTAACCAAGACCAACAAGGATGATAAAGGGCCTTCATGGTTTCTAATACCCAAAATGATCAATAAAACCATGACTCCAACATTACTGCAATGAAACCCACACCAACCATCCATTCCAGAAAAATATCACCAATTTACACAATTGCCAGACTTAAGGAAAGCACAAACCCATACATACTAAGCCACTATCTATTTCATAACCAGAGAAAATTCATGGATGGAAAAAAAGACATACCTGTAACCAAGGGCACCTTAAAAACGTGAGTTAGTTGAGCGGTTCTTCCTCTTCTTGAAAGTCCGAGCCTAATCAAAATAAAAATAGTTGAACAATACCCCAACTAGGGTGGAAACTAGTGGAAAGAGTAAGGGTGATGTGCAGTAAATGCACCTCACCTCCAACCCCAGTCAATTAATTCCTTAGTACACACCATCCAACTTCCCATTAACTCATTCAATTAAACTATGTATCGAAACCATCACCCACTAATTGCCAATAACGCGATCCATATCACATTTATCCATTTCCAACTTATGCCATAACATAAATCAACCATGTTTCATATAACTCAATCAAATCACATAGCTATTAACTTGTTAGCTAGGATTAACTATGATCATTTCAATTTCAATGCATGTAGAGTAGTATATTAGCACAATTTGATTCCTTCCTTTTGCATTTTGTTACATTGMTTTTATTTCTTTTCCACTGCTCTTATATATTATTACTAACATGTCTCTTGTGCAGGAGTCCCAACAATGGATCCAAGAACATATAGAAATGATAGCAATGGATAACATATGCCGTTGTAACATAAAATATGAGCCTAGAGCAGCATAAAAACACATAACATACCTTATCCATCATCCAATGGTCACAATTAGAACCAACCCATAATAATCCCTATCCATCGCCAATAAAAACAAGATCTCATCAACCATGTAAGCAGTGTCGAACAATGGCACAACCATAAAATAAGAACCAGATATTATCTCCCAATCTACAAAGGGGTCCCATCTACTAGTATTATTTATCTTCTGAGCTTATAATAATAGGATTTAGCAATACGTTGCAGGTGAAAAATTCGTTGTGATATTAATCATCAACAAACTGGTGACTCCACAGGGAAATTTGTTTTCAACATATTTAGAACTCAAAACTCATGGTTTCGTAGATTGAGAACATTAGGTCAAGAAGATATGACCAAGAAGATTATGCAACAGGGGGAAGTGAGTGGATTTAATGGAAACATTACTGGGAATTTGGGAATAACTCATGAAAAGTGTAAAGTATGAGGGGTTTTACCACTGTATGCATAATCCTTCAACCAAAGTCTGCTCTTTACTTCAAGGAGAAAATTGATGGATTTTATCTTTAAAATCTCAAATGGACGAAGAAATGGAAAGAAGAAGCGGGAGGTAACCAATTCTTTATAAGACAGTAGTGGAAATAGATAACAAATTCAAGGGTGACTTCAAGGGAAACATCGTAACAACTGTGTAAGATTTATTTTTATTGACTAACAATGCTTTGCAGGAGTGTCACTGTGGCAGACTGATCCAATGTCTTATTTTGACCAAATTAATTAAAAGATGGTAGGAAACAAAATCATGACATAAATAATTGCAAGTTTAAAACAACAACAATAAAAGACAGAAATGAAAAAGAAACAAGAAATGTTTTCACATAGAAGGCAGAAGTCAAACTACTGTAAAGAAGAAAAGAGAAGCGCAAAATTGAAAGCATAGTTAGGATACTAGTATACATAAAATCCAAACAAAATTAGAACTTTTCACATTGGTCCCTCGTAATGTTTCAAACAAGAACCGTTAGTGCTGCATGAAAACAATTGCTCCTGTAAATCCTTTGGAATGTAAGAGTTAGTGTCCAGGAAAAAATCAATTTTGAAAGGACCCAGAAATAACACTTGGAACTCTGAAGTGATCATCAGGCCCTTAACATATATGGTTAGATCATCAAGGTAGATATGGGTACTGATCAATTTATCAAGAGTTGTGTGTATAGGTCTTTTAAAAGAGGTACTTGCATCAGGTAAACTAGAAAACATGCATTTATAATTCATGGTACCCTGATTTGTGATAAGAGTGGTTTTTTGAACATTTTCCCCTTTTCCCTTGATTTTACTGTAACCCAAAATTTTGTCAAGTAAGGGCCTCGTCTGTGACCTTTCAAGTTGTTGCAGAATCATTTCCATATTGAGGGAAGGACAAGGATTTTTCATAATAGCTTGACTGAAAGTGAGAAAACTAATGCAAGTTATGATACAATCAATGGTCTTTGAAACAGGTACCCAATTGGAAACCCATTCAGATTAGACTGGAAAAATAATCCCATCCCTTAAGAATTTTTTCAACTCCCTTTGAAAAGTTGCTTTAAATGTAGATTTAATAAGTCTTTGTTTTTTCCTATCTGGTTTCATCCCTTCCTTGATGTGAATAGCATGTTGTACAAGACCAAGATCAAAACCACGAAGAATCAAGATCCTCATAAGACCAAGAAAAAACATCTTGAAATCCACCAAGTAGTTTGGCAAACCTCATTTATTCTTTATCAAAACATTTGGCACCTATTTTAACATTCTTTGAAGCTTCAAGTGCCCCAATTTTAAAGGACATGGTTTCACCCACCTTCCTTCGTAACTCCTCTTCTTTCTATTCTTCTTTATTGCCTACACCACTGGATGAAGACGAACTCTAAAGAGGATTCAATCCCTTAAGAATATTTTCGTCTTCTATGGATATAACTCACATGGGATTAGAGGTTCATCTTGAATGAAATCACAACTGCTCTCATCGTTAGGGAGGGCTTGCCAAGCTTCTACATTGTCAGGGATATGTGGACAATATAGAGATTGAAAAGAACAATCAGGCCTATGAGGCAAAGGTTGTTGATTAGGAGAAGATGCAAAGGTAGACAACTGATCAACCATAGAATTTAACTCCATCTTAACATGAGTGATTTTGAAAGAGAATAGGTTCGAGATAAGTGCCCAAACAGTTTGGGTATATTGTTGCATCAACTTGTTTCTAGGAGAGTAAATTTTACGTACAAGGTTCATAACAAGCTCAAAATCTCCAAAAACTGAAAGGTGACCACAACCGAGATTATAGGAATTTTCAGTGCCTAATAATAAAGCTTCGAATTCAGTGACATGGTTCGTACAAGAAAACTCTAACCTGTAAGACAAATTATGAATTTTCCCTACAAGGGAAACTAAGATATTGCCAACCCCATTACCTTCATCAGAGCATGAACCATAAAAGTACATGTGCCATATATCATCATCTAAATAGATTTGTTCCAAAGGAATATTATCCTCCTCAATAAAGATGGAATATACTCCTAGGTCTTCCTCGATATAGTTTACACTAGGTTGTGGAACACTCTCTATGTAGGGTGAAATCCTTCCCTCTCTAAGGACTATAATGTTCTTACCATTCCAAGGAACGGATAAATGTGTCCTGACGAGTGAGAGGTATCCACCTATTAAGGCTTGCCAATCTCTTCCCAAGATAATTGAGTAATTTATTATAGGCATATTGATTACCTGAATACTAAGGGTTGTCCTTATTTCAAGGTGTGCGCACAAAACTAAGGTTACATATTTAATCTCACATATGGTCGTTTGTTGTAGGTTATTATAGGAGATCATGCTTCTAGCATTTTCATTTGTACAAGAAAATCCTATCTCTTCCATAATAATCTTTGACATCACACTTGGGCCCAAACTTCCATCAATGAGGCAACAATGGGCGATCTTATCCATAATCATTACAGAAATATAAAAAGGATGATTTTTTACAGGGTATCTAAATTTATGTACACCTACTTTATTTACATATGATTCATCTTCATTTACCTCTTCAGATAGGTTGGCTACAATGGAAGCTTTCCGTTCCATGAATTGTTTCAGATGCATCTGTTGTTCATGGACAACAACCATGTCCAGAAAGGTTGCATCTACTTTGATGTTGGCCAACTGATTTAAGATATTGTACTTGGAAGAGGGGAGAGGGGAAGTTGTTCCTTGAATTTCAGGAGCCTTAGGAACCTGAACAGTAGCAGTGGGTGAGGATGAGCTCAGGCTAGAAGAATTGTGGGGAGGATCAAATCTTCCCTTGGGAGCATAGGCTTTGTTCCTAGTATTGATGATCATGGCATCTTCAGGCTCTGTGAAATCTAGGACAAAAATGGTAGTTTTGGGTATTTTACCAAATATATTATCTCTGGCACTCTTCCTTACCTCACATGTGGCTTCATCATGGTGGTCCTCACAAACATTACACCAACTTCGAGGCAATATAGATTTAGGCTGAAAATTATTTTCAATCGGATTTCTAAAGATGGGTGCAGAAGAGGATGAAGCTCCAGGGGTGAGAGGGGAGACAGTTCCTTTTCATTCATACACTATCATATGATTTTTCATATCTTGTACTAGAAGTAAGAGGGAAGACATGTTTTTTTGGTTAATTGATTCTCCCCGGGGAAGACCTGTTCTTTCAAGTTGTTCTTCATACTCCGAGCCAGTATGCAGAGTGGAAATGAGATTATCAATGGATTTTTACTCAAGCCTATGACAGTAAGGGGAAGGTAATGCATTGTAGTAATGAATTAAATTTAATTGGTTCCGAGGTCGAATGAGTTCAAGGATTTGATTGTATAACTTGGTGAAAGGCAAGTTGAAGGACTTGATGGTCTCACCATCTTTATAGGTGATGTTATTGTATTCTCATAACTTCTTGGCTGGGATTTCAGATTTCCCATAAGTGGATCTGAACCAATATATTAAATCCTNTTGATGTTGGCCAACTGATTTAAGATATTGTACTTGGAAGAGGGGAGAGGGGAAGTTGTTCCTTGAATTTCAGGAGCCTTAGGAACCTGAACAGTAGCAGTGGGTGAGGATGAGCTCAGGCTAGAAGAATTGTGGGGAGGATCAAATCTTCCCTTGGGAGCATAGGCTTTGTTCCTAGTATTGATGATCATGGCATCTTCAGGCTCTGTGAAATCTAGGACAAAAATGGTAGTTTTGGGTATTTTACCAAATATATTATCTCTGGCACTCTTCCTTACCTCACATGTGGCTTCATCATGGTGGTCCTCACAAACATTACACCAACTTCGAGGCAATATAGATTTAGGCTGAAAATTATTTTCAATCGGATTTCTAAAGATGGGTGCAGAAGAGGATGAAGCTCCAGGGGTGAGAGGGGAGACAGTTCCTTTTCATTCATACACTATCATATGATTTTTCATATCTTGTACTAGAAGTAAGAGGGAAGACATGTTTTTTTGGTTAATTGATTCTCCCCGGGGAAGACCTGTTCTTTCAAGTTGTTCTTCATACTCCGAGCCAGTATGCAGAGTGGAAATGAGATTATCAATGGATTTTTACTCAAGCCTATGACAGTAAGGGGAAGGTAATGCATTGTAGTAATGAATTAAATTTAATTGGTTCCGAGGTCGAATGAGTTCAAGGATTTGATTGTATAACTTGGTGAAAGGCAAGTTGAAGGACTTGATGGTCTCACCATCTTTATAGGTGATGTTATTGTATTCTCATAACTTCTTGGCTGGGATTTCAGATTTCCCATAAGTGGATCTGAACCAATATATTAAATCCTCCCAAGTAGACAAAATCTTAGGAGGAAGGTCAAAGAAATCGGCCATAGCCTTTCCTTCCAAGGAATTGACGAATAAGCGCATGCAAGTATAATTGTCATTGGCCCCTATGTTATGACAAGCATTAGAAAATGACACGAGGTGTTAGTTTGTAGTGACAATGTTATTTCTTGAAAACCTAGGAAGATGTTCTTTGAATTTAGGAAGTGGATGAGTATCAGGTGCTAGGTTAAGAGGAGAGGACACATGCCACGGTGTAGTTGTGGTGTCTTCTTCAAACTGAAAAAGACCATATTTTTTAATAACTTTGGTGGGATTGGTGGTAGATTGGATAGGGATATGGTGGATGTATAAGATACCAATTATTGATGAAGATGAAGACTGAGAAGATGAAGCACTTACAGTGCCACTAGAGCCACCACTAGATTCCATATTGTGGATGATATATGAGGGAAAGAAAGACGAACTAGATGAATCGGATAAATTTCTCCTTAGAACACTTCATTGGGTAGATAACACAACGTTCCTTCTTCCTATTTCATCAATAGGATTAATTTCAAGTGATAAGCCTCTTCTTCTTATAGAAACATGAGAGTCTAAGGACATGAAAGAAAGGCCAAAACTTAAGAAACAAGAAGGTTACTGCTAATTTCTAGGTTGTCTACATCTAGCTTCCATTCGTTCTTGAGCACTAACATCTTGTTCAATTACTTCCCATGAATGGTTAATCTCAGCATGGGTATTGGCAGTGTCTAAAATGGTATTAAATAGATTCAAAGCAATTGTGGTCTGATCTTGAAGATCGAGCTCAATATTGGGCTTCCTTGCAACATGCACAGTCATTAAGAAATAAAATAGTCAAAGAATCAATATCAAAAAAATAGATGTATCGATGAAAATCGAGTATAAAAATTAACCAGAGATATTGAAGATCTCCCTAGTATGGTCACCAAATAAATGTTGAGGAAAAGATATGAAATGATCTTACTCAAGCATTTTCAGATTTCCCTTGGCTAAAGAAAAATAGAAGGGAATATCAACCTATGTTTATAGCCATCAAAAATAAAATTCCAACTCACAAGTATTGATTACAAGTGCTTAGGATAGTCTTTTCACAATTAAAAGCTTGCTGGAAAATTCATTTTAATATGATTTTCTGAATATAACTGTAGCTGAAATAAATGTAGAGACAGAAGTAAAGACACCAAGATGAAAATCAAGATAGATGAGACATAAAGAAATCCTTTATTTCATTCCAATTCACCAAAGAGTCATTCTTTTTACAAAATTTCATGCAGAAATTTCAGACCAAAGTCAAACTTAGACATCCTCGATGGAACATACAAAAGGACCTTTGACATAAAATAAAAAAAAATTGAACTCTAAAAGCTGGATCAACTTGCCACATATTTCTTCCCACTCGAATTTGCACAATAGCCTTTATCAGTCATGAAAACTAATTCACAAACAGACAAGTCTACACAGACTATCAAAGATAGATCAACACCTTTGAAAAACAAGTGTCTGAATGATGTAATTCAACCCTAAATCTTGTTGTCTACAATACGACCCTACTATCATAAAAAATAATTAGGCTTGTGATAAATTAATGAATGAATGAAAACTGAACTAACTCAAAGAGAAAACCTTAGTATGCTTCTCCTTCTATCCTCCTCTTGTTCCTCCCTTTCCCTTTTCATTTAAGAAAATTAGATTGGTTGAAGTAGTTGAACTACCTCATTAGTTAAGTTAACTAAAGACTCAACCAAATTTTTAGTTTGGGGGAAAAGTAATAACCATAATAAGGGTTATAAGTAAATAATAACTAGTAGGTGGGACCCCTTGTGACTCCCTTTAGATTCTTAACAATCATAACATAACTAGTTAATTAAGAAAAACACCCATCCTTGTGACTCCCATCATCACATTAATATTTGACAATTTAGCTCATTGATATTTGAAATTATTTTCAAAAAAATACATTACTCATATATCCAAAGAAAACATGTTGTCCAAAACTTCCGAAGTCAACTATCATCAACAATAAATAACATAAAAACTCAAAAACCATATTTCCCACTTTGAGATGCAATCTTTCCTTGATTGTTGTTGTCACCCTTCAATTTTTTTGAATTTGCCTTTGGCTGCATTGAGCCTTTAGGCCTAATTTCTCTCATCACGTGAGAACAATCATCCCTCAAATGCATCTGGGAAGACACAGATTTATCAGATCCATTAGAGGGTGAGGAAGGGGAAGTAGTGGCTTTTCCTTGTCAAGGGCATGGTGGGCATCGATTTTCAACCCTTTTCTAGCATGAGAGGATTGAACTGCTGAGTGGACAGGTGTAGCTTGGGCAATCCCGTTAATAAGCGGGGGAGCAGGTAAGGAAAAATTGGGCTAGCCAAGATGTTGGGAGACTGTTGGGTGGAAAATATCTTGAGACATGAGGGGGCATGGGAATACCAGGGGCTTGTGGAGCTTGGAAGGGAGGAATTTCAGGCCTAGGTTGGACCACCCCTTGCCCAATCGAATTGAAAAATCTGGCCTGAAACAACTGGCCTAAATCTTGCGAGTCAACATCAAAGTGTATGGAGAATCTTGGCCTTCTTGGGCCTCTATTCCAATTACCTCTCGTTGGGTTGCCTTTGCCATGGTTACCTCGCTTGAAAAAGCTCATTCTTGCATGCATGATTGATTAGAAAATAGTCCTTTTAACAACCATACATGACAACTCTTTAAAAATAGGAAATAGATTTTGGCTCAACAACATATCAGATTCATGCAATCCAATCCATACAAATTGTTTAAGCATCGTCGATGAGCAGGGGGTGAACAAACGGTTCTTGGATATACGAGGGGTTTGTATTGAGAAAAAAATGATAAAATAAGGGGGAAAAGAAACATGGTTACTTCTCCAAGACAACAAAAATCAACTGTAATGCAAACCAAAGAAAATATCACTATGATCCAACCAAGAAAATGCGACTTCAAACTGCTTTAATACAAAATTCTTCTTGATTGTAATTAAATTTTAGAACAGGGAGTGAAACATGAATGTGGGAAGGCGATGGGGTTTAATTAGAGAAAAGCGAAATAATGATAGGGAAAGAGAGCTGATACTACTCATAAAATTAATTAAGTAATCCATAAAACCATTCTGTAAAAGGAAATAACCCAACCAAATGACCACTGTGACCCAAAAAACAACTACTATGCACAGTTCAAACAATTATGTGCATTAACTTGCTCACTGTTCATAATCAAATATTTAACATAACATCATCAAACAAGACAATATGCATTCCACAACAACCTGTAGGGGAGCTCTGTTTTATCCGACTTATCCATTTAATATTTAAAAACAATTCCCAAATGAATACACAGTCAATTATTTCCACTCTGTTTAGCACCAACTTATCAACCACTGCCCATGAATTATTTCAATCATTAAATATAGACACAAAAAGCATGCCCGATCTTGTCCTCTAATTCATTTAATAATTGAATTGTAATGAGATTATACTGTCATATATCCTGTGCCTATCTCTACTATGAAACATGATATTCATCAATACACATAATGGGCAACCAAGTACAACCATCAATATTTCAAATGCAAATATCTTGACTTGCCATTTAACCTCATAGACAACCATCACCATTCAACACATACTATGTTGTGGAATACACAGACATCCGACAAAAACGCAAGAGAATTTTTGTGATTGTATAAGTTCAATCATTATAAATCTAAACATCCACAGTGCTAGGATATCAATCCAATACAATGAGGCACCAACAACATGCCTGATCTCATAACATACACTGATCAAATTGCAACAAAGCCATATTAAAAAACTCGTGACCCTCTTTGATGGCGTAATCAAATAATATCTATAACATATACAGTGGATGGCCATTCCATAATTACCATGATCGTAACACTCCATTTGGAAATTAAAACACATATTCACAACAATCATTTACTCATCTTAACATGTTGTAGGAATGCCACACACATACCCACACATCACGCATGAAGCATTGTTGTGCATTAATCAAATGTAAGCTAAAGTTGGGTTAAAAATTCAACATTTGTAATGTAAGAGACAACGACTGTGCATTCAAACCAATTACCCAATCAACCAATTACCATGCTGAGTTTGTCAATTCGATTGTCATAAAAACTAATGCAGTGACTAAATACCAAACCAACACCACTATCAACATAATCGACAAAGATGAGCCAGAAATCGAACACTGTCAACAATACACCAACAACTCATAACAAACAATAGTATACCCAATGGCCATAATCGTTTCCTCTATCAAAACCCAGTCTTGAGAAATCGAGGGTTTTCTCTATGGACCAACACAGGGAGACATGGAGTCGATTCCCATCATCGGGTGAGAACCTTTAAGACCAATGGTGCACACACATGGTATACCATAATTAACTTCGTAGACAGGGTGATAATTCTTGTGATAGGAGAGACTATGAACAAAGGGGCAAGGGTTCATTATGGTTATGTAACAACACTTAGAACATGCAGGGTATAACCCTCGTGGTTTTCCCAATCAACCTGAGAGTGTTGATATAGGACAGGATTGAGGAATAACAATCACCTTAAGAAAACCCTTTGGAAAAACAACCATCACAACCCACTGCGCAACATTAGTAACATGAACGAACTCATACCCAGGCGAAGAAAAGCGTAGTGAGATGAGGCATTTCAAACCCAATAAAATCGATAACAACAAATGACTGGGTAAGGAGATAAGGAAGCGTGGATACGAACAGTTAATCTAGATCGAATAAAAAAACTTTTAACCGAGACCAACAAGGATGACAGAGGGCCTTCATGGTTTCTAACACCCAGAATGATCAATAAAACCGTGACTCCAACAATACTGCAATGAAACCCACACCAACCATCCATTCCAAAAAAATATCACCAATTTACACAGTTGCCAGACTGAAGGAAAGCACAAACCCATACATACCGAGCCACTATCTATTTCATAACTAGAGAAAATTAATGGATGGAAAAAAGACTTACCTGTAACCAAGGGCACCTTAAAAACATGAGTTAGCTGAGCGGTTATTCCTCTTCTTTAAAGTCGGAGCCTAACCACAACAAACACAGTTGAACAATAGCTTGACTAGAGTGGCAACCAGTGGAAAGAGTAAGGGTGACGTGTAGTAAATGCATGTCGCCTCCACCCCCAATCAATTAATTCCTTAGTACACACCAACCAACTTCCCATTAACTCATTCAATTAAACCATGTATCGAAACCATCACCCACTAATTTCCAATAGTGCGTTCCATATCACATTTATCCATTTCCAACTTATGCCATAACATAAATCAACCATGTTTCATATAACTCAATCAAATCGCATAGCTATTAACTTGTTAGCTAGGATTAACTATGATCATTTCAATTTCAATGCATGTAGATTAGTATATTAGCACAATTTAATTCCTTCCTTTTTCATTTTGTTACATTGCTTTTATTTCTTTTCCACTGCTCTTATATATTATTACTAACATGTCTCTTGTGCAGGTGTCCCAGTAATATCCAAGAACATATAACAATGATAACAATGGATAACCTATGCCATTGTAACATAAAATTTGAGCCTAGAGTAGCAGAAAAAACACATAACATGCCTTATCCATCATCCAATGGTCACAATTAGAACCAACCCATAATATTCCCTATCTATCGCCAATAAAAACAAAATCTCATCAACCATGTAAGCAGTGTCGAACAATGGCACAACCATAAAATAAGAACCAGATATTATCTCACAATGTACAAAGGGGTCCCACCTACTAGTATTATTTATCTTGTTAGCTTATAATAATAGGCTTTAGAAATACTTTGCAGGCGAAAAATTCATTGTGATTTTAATCGTCAACACTACTCATGAAGTAAAAAAATAAAAAAAAGGGGTGCTAGTAGCTAGAACAAGTATACAAATGTTCATTCCTATATGACATAAGGTATGAAGGGATTTGGTAAGAATCCCTTATGAAAAGATTTAATTATCTTATTGATATGCGAATAATTTTGAGTGGCTATTGTATGCCATTTCTACCTAAGCAGGGTAAGATTCAGGAAAGAAGAATCTGAATAAGAGAGAGAGGACGTCTATGCCAGTCAAGGATGAGTTCTAATCCTTGCAAGAAAATGCATGAGTAAGGAGTACAATGGGAACAATAACCAATCTAGGGATATTGGGAATAAATGTTCTCATATTTAGCACATTGCATGGAATGCATTGAAGAAATTCATTGAAGAAATGCATGTTTTCATAGGAGGGAAGACAATGGATTTCAAATTAAGGAAGGATGACCTTCCAATAATCTACTGGAATTGTAGAGGTGTTAAAGAAAAGATAATTTGGGTGGCCATGTGTTGGTTACTAATATCCTCTACCGCCAGAGTTATTGACCCAGGGTTCATGTCTTTCGGGTTTCCAACAAAGCCTCTAAAAATATCTGCCCTCCTGGTAAACCAGAAGGCAACACAGTACACAAAGTGCACTACACAGTCTCACCCGAGATAGATTTAAATGGGTGGCTATAAGACTCAAGTGTTTATAGCCTAGGATTGAGTATGAGATAAGAGTTTATTAATACAAGACATATACTACGAATCATGATTGAAATATACTATTACTCACGGGTGTGCATCTATATTTCACTGTTTATTTCCCGAATCAACACAATCGTATTCCAAGACAATGCATTAACTCATTCATTAAGAATAACAATTAACTGTTGAAAGAAAACAAATATATACATGCATTCATCACATTACACAGATATTACCGTGGTTCACCCCCTCTTGGGCTACGCCCACAAATATTTGGCTCTTGTCTCTTTTATTATGGTAGTTCTTCATCTCTAGCGCCGCACACTTACAATTCCATCAGATGGGTAAGATCTGTATGGGGAGAACTAGATTGCACCAAGCTCCACAACCTATGATATAATCCTCAAATTTTCCTTCTTTCCTCTATTCTTAGCTCAACAACTTACAAAATTGGTCCATAACCATATTACATAACGCCTCAACTCATACATAACTATGATAGAATATTACCAAAGCCAAACTAATACAAAAGAGAATCGACCTTATCTGATACTTGTGTATCTCTATTTATATATATCAGGCTCTTCAGCCATTTCCAATGTATTACCAAAAACCTAACCCTACCGACATTAGGTCTTCCTCCCATGCATGTGTGTTGTTATTCCTCCAACTGTCTCTTTCCTTGTGCACGCTTTCTTGCATGCGCACATGTTGTGTTACCTTCCAACTGTTACTTTTGTTTCTACATGCTTTCCTTACCATGATCATCCTTATTTTCACTTTGTCCTTGTGCCAGCAAGCCCCCAACACTGACATGTGACTCATCCCGAGTCATCTAATCCTTCAGAGCTTCTTCGATATCCTTGGTGATCATCTGGAACTTTTCCTTGAGCTCTGCTACTTTTGTTAGTGCCTGCATTGTCTTTTCCTTGATGGTGTCTACTATCTGAACTGCCAATTCATCGCTCAACAATCCTGCACATTTGACCTGGTTCTGTGCTATCTGTGTTTTAGATCCTTCTTCTTGTGCGAGTATTTTTGCTACCCATTCCTGTAGTGGCTCTATTTGAGCCTGATGCTCTTGTTTCTGTGTTTGCGTAGTGATAAGTTCTTCCTACATCTTCTTCATCTCCTGTGTCCCTTTGACTCGTTCTAGGATTGGTATGGTCTTCTGCCTCTGTTTGAGTTCTTAGATCGTTGCATTGATCCTTTCCTCTTCCTTTTCCCCACGTTGGACCTGTGGGTCCTCCTCCAACCTTGTCCAAAGTTGCACTGCTTTATCGAGCAATTCAACTGTTGTGCTAACCTACTATTCCATCTCCTACAGCTGCATTGTTGCTTCCTTCTTCCTTTTCTCCTTCACTTCTTTTGGAGTGGTTGGTGTGAGATGTTCTTGGAGATTCTCGATCTCCTTCTGATATTGATCAATTGCTTGCACAATCTGGTCAATATTTCCTGCTACTGGGAGTTCATTCCCTTGCATGGTGCTTGGGAGTTTCTCAGAAATTCCTCCCACTCTTCATTCCAGTTCATTCCTGCGTTATTTTTCCTCTTGAGTTTCAAGCTTGTCCTGCTCACATAATTTTTCCATCGCCTCCTACTTTTTTGGTTCTTGTTGTAGCTCGACTAAGTTTTTATGTGCACGAGACTATACCGTGTGGTCAATGCTAACCTGCGATTTGTGTAGTGCCCTTGATGGCATCTGTGTCAAGACCAATTGGATGTGGTCCAAATCCTTTAGGGTTGTCTACCCCATGAATTCATCCATGCACAACATGCTAGGTTTGATGTAAATCGTTGCGTTTACGTGTGGCATGGAGTGGACTAGGTCTCATTCTTCTACCTCCACTCTTTCTTTAGTCTGTATTGTCGATGGTTCTATGCCTCTGTTGCTGCTTGTTGTCTGTTCTTCCCAAAATTTGATTGTACTTACTTGTCCCTTGGGTTGCATTCCATTGGTATGATCTAGTGATGGTGACACCTCATATTCTGGGGCTTCCTTGAACGGTTGCACAGTTGAATTCGATGTTGTGTCCTCGTTCTGAAATTCTTGTTTGGCTTCCTTAAAGGTCTCCTTTTATTTTGGTGTGTCGAACTGCTTTCCTGTTTTAGTGTTATTCTTTTCCCATTGGTTATGTGTTGGTTCCTGTCGAACTGTGTCATTTCTTGTTTTCATTCCTTCACTAGTGACTATATTGATGTTTTGTCCATCATCCCTTGCTTCAGCTGAAATCCACTGGACATTCTGATTGTTTTGGTTCCTCTTTTCCTGAATCTTTACTAGTAGTGTCGAACCTTCCTCTGTATCATGGTCCAATGCATGGAAATACATACAAGTTGCTGGTGGAAGTGGACATTCCCGTGCACAATGTCTCGGTTACTGAAAATTGTGACATGTGACTGGTCCTCTACTGCGTCTGAAACCTTCTCTGACTCGTCCTCCTCCTCGGTAGCCTGCTCGGTCACCTCTTGACGCATCCTACTGTGGTGCTTGATTGTACTGCACAGTATTGTACTGGGGCTATGCTAGGTTATACTATAGATACACGTTATTATATGGTTGTTGCGCAATATTGTACTGTTGCTGCGCAATATTGTACTGCTGCTGCACAGTGTTGTATGGAGCTGGGGCTTGATGGAACCATGGAACTGCTTGCCCAGACATAATTTCATCTTGTACCCTATATGCATATGATGTTCTTTCTCGCATCAGCTCCATAGTTCTACAATCTTTGTCATCGTGGCCCACTGACTTACAAAAGGTGAAATATGAATTTTTTAGAACTGTTTGGTATTTCTGCATCATTGTACAGTGATAAGGGTCGTGACCCAGTTTCTTGCATATTTCTCACCATAATCCTCCGTATGGTAGCGGATTTGGCATACCTATTGCCATATACTACATGAATGTTGGGCATTCATTTTTGTGGTGTCCTTCTGTCCTACATGCGGTGCACCGAAAAACTTCTCGTTGGTCCTTGTTCTTATTCTGGTTCAACTGAAATGTTAGATTCTTCAAATAATCCTTCAATTCCTCAATAGCTAGGTCCGTCTACTGGTACTAGTTCTCTTCTAGTTGCAAGGATACCTGCAAAGCCTCTGCCTGCGTCTGAAATTTCTATTGTCGTAAGGGATATTTTAAGTGTGGGAGTAGTGAGTTGACAAATAGGTGTCGATGATGCATCTCGGTTATAAGGTATTTTAGTTTTCCCTTTAGTCACTTGAATCTCTGGTCAATCTCCCATACAAATTCTCCTAGTTTCTGTCTTATCTCGATCATCTCGTTCATGTATTGATCCTCTGAGCTCAGCTTTTGGAACTCATTTATCAATAGCTTCTTAATGTTTACTAATGTCCTCGTCATCCTAGGGGCACTGTTTATGTCTAGACTCATGTAACAGTCTAGTGCATGGTCTCTTAGCATAATATCTACCTTTGTGAGTTTGGTATCTTCATCAGTGATCTGTTTTGCCTCCCAGATCTTTGCACAAATAAACAAATGCTTCTCAAGGTCTTTTGCTTCTTCTCCTCAAAATTCTGGTAATCTGATAGTGGGATCGTGTCCTGCCATTCTGAATAATGAAATACTTCTTCCTCCATGTGGTGTATATAGTTGACTAGTGCTTCCTGAACTGGCTCCTCCAGTTGTTAATCGTAGTGTATATGTTATTCTTCCTGTCAGACTTCCTTCGAACTTCGGTTGTCTAAACGGTGGAGTTCTCTTTGGTGTATTAGTTGCACATGGGTTTATGGGTTCCACACTGACATTAATATGGATAGGATGGTTGCCTTCTCCTCCCATTCTTGGGCCTCTCGTCTTCCTCTCATATGTTGCACGCAAGATTTCCTCAATCTGCTCCACAGCCTGGAGATCCTTTACCTCTTCCTCATCACTTGCCAACCCTTCCCTCGTGGCTACGACTCTCTTATTGGTATCCACCTTATATTGGTAGGGTATTTTGCTACGCATCATTCCTAATGACACCAATATCCACATTATCTGGTCGTCATCCATCATGATCAGGTCCAAGGGTTCCTCCTCCTTCTTGCCTTTATCCTCACCTCCTTCCATTTATCCTCTCTCTGTCAGTGTTTCCCCCCTTCCCCCATGCACGCAGGGAAGTTTAGCTATCTGATTCCATTGTCATTACACCTTTGTTATATAGAAGTATCTTAATAGAAGTATACAAGGATTGAATGTACCTTCCTCGAGGTCCACGTAGAAATTATTGCTCTGCTGCGATGTATGACTTCGCTGTGTCAACTGCAAATTCGGTGATGAAACCTGCCACAATACTATCAAGCCAAAACTCTACTGCATGGGTGAATTTATTGTTAACCTATTGTAACTGATCAATATGTACCTAAGTCCAATCTAGCTGTCAGATCTGGTTTGTCACGTGGTTATCTTTCAACCTCAGTATCCACTCCTGTAGTAGATGCGGAAAATCACAGAAAAAGACTTCATGTAAATCAATAAACACATATTTATCCAAATATTTGTGAGGTGCGATTCTAGGGTTTCTATTGTCTTGCTGTGCAAACTATATCTCTTTGGTTCTCAGCCAGCCTTCGATTTCTTCTTTCATGGGGTTCCAAGGTCTCAACATTCCCTTTTAATGGCTCATTGTTCTTCTTGTTTCACTCATTCTTTTCTCATTCAATCTATCTTATCTACTCAATCCTCTCTTGTTCCTATTAACACGACAACATAACCATTTGTTGGTTAGTACTCTCCTCTATTTTCGGAGTTATTGACCCAAGGTTCATGTCTTTCAGGTTTCCAACAAAGCCTCTAAAACTATTGGCCCTCCTTGTAAACCAGAAGACAACATAGTACACAGAGTGCACTGCACAGTCTCACCCGAGATAGCTTTAAATGGGTGGTTGTAAGACTCAGGTGTTTATAGCCTAGGATTGAGTATGAGATAGGGTTTATTAATACGAGCCATATACTACGAATTGTGATTTCAATCTACTATTACTCACGGGTGTGCATCTATCTTTCACAGTTTATTTCCCAAATCAACATAATCGTATTCCAAGACAATGCATTAACTCATTCATTAAGAATAACAATTAAATGTTGAAAGCACACAAAGATATACATGAATTCATCACATTACACAGATATTACCATAGTTCACCCCCTCCTGGGCTACATCCACAAATATTTGTCTCTTGGCTCTTTTATTATGGTAGTTCTGCATCTCTAGTGCCGTGCGCTTACAATTACCTCAGATGGGTAAGATATTTATGGGGCGAACTAGATCACACCAAGCTCCACAACCTGCGATCTAATCCTCAGATCTTCCTTCTTTCCTCTGTTCTTAGCTCAAAATCTTACAAAATTGGTCCATAACCATATTACATAATGCCTCAACTCGTACATAACTATGATAGAATATTACCAAAGACGAACTAATACAAAAGTGAATCGACCTTATCTGATACCTATGTATCTCTATTTATATATATCAAGCTCTTCATCCATTTACAATGTATTACCAAAACCCTAACCCTATCGACATTAGGTCTTCCTCCCATGCATGCATGATGTTCTTCCTCCAAATGTCTCTTTCCTTGTGCATGCTTTCTTGCATGTGCATGTGTTGTGTTACCTTCCAGCTGTTACTTCCATTTTTGCACGCTTTCTTTCCCATGATCATCCTTCTTTCCACTTCGGCCTGGTGCCAACACCATGAGTGTTGGCACACTGGTTAGTAATGAAGGAATAATGCTTGGGTGCATTTAAGAGAAACTTTGAGTTTCATATGTGTTGATTTGGGATCATGATCATCCTGTAGCAGGAAGCACAATCTTGTTGCAATAATGAATGAGAATGAATAATCCATATGGTGAAGAGGTTGGTTGAGATCCAACACACCATGGAAAAGTTCTTGTCATAAAGTGTGGAAAACTAGAAATCAATGCAAGGATGCATTGTATATGAATGTGTGCTAGTGGGAAATAACCCCCCTTTAACTACACCATGTCTTACAATGTAGGCAGAGCGAATAATTTTCTAAAAGATAATTAATTCTCAATACTACCCCAAACATACCAAAACTAATATAAAGAAAGAAAAGATAAAGGAGATCGGGTAACTATACCTTTAATCCCATGTCTAGTGATGATCTCCTCTCGCTTAGAAGTTCCATTGACTGCACGTCTCCTCCTAGGGTTGACCTGCATCCAAATATTGACAAATAAATAACTAAAATCATGCTATTCCATATATAAATTAGGGTTAGATGTTATAATGTCAAGCATAAATCAATAAAAGTAATTTCATTTGGGACAGGAAAATGTAATTATTTTATTCATAACACAGATTATACCTTTACAATCAAAGTTGACCATTGTTTCGCGAAACTGGTTTGGGCTCCTCTTCACCATGCTCCAAGTGAACCTTGGATGAACTTCTCCTCTCAAAATTATGATCTATTCTATGGAAGGGAATGGGTTAAATGGAGGAATAAGAGACTAATGATGGAACACTGAGACAATTTCTCACAAAAGGCATCAATATCTTGGGCAAGGAGGGGAAGTGAAATTGGGTAGAGTTTCATTGTTCTTATGCTTAGGTATGAAATGAGACCCCAAAACTTCCTTTTATATGACAAAAGGATGGTTATTCGGTTGGGTGATGGGCTATAGTAGGTGGATTAGTTGGGAAACCTCCAATAGCCCGTGAATTTCAACGAATTCCTTAAAAATTTTGCAAGCATACACAAGTTGTAATGATGCAACATGCATATGCATGCTAGTTGTAGTGGTGCAACAAGATTATGTACGTGGGAAGTAATGGTGCAGGGCACGTACATATTCTAAAAATTGGTTTTTTTAAGAAGAACTTCTCAACAGTGCTTTGGAAAAAAATGAAAGTAAGAGGTCCATGTCCATGTATCCATGTGTCGAGAAATTTAGGGCTATAATAGATGCCCCCTAATGTGTGAGGTTAGAAGAGAAACTGATGGCTCAAATACATTACAATTGTTGGTATATTTTACAGGAAGAGTGTGCTTGTCATTGATGGAAAGAACATAAACGAAGATGAAAAACATGAAAGCAACGATGAGAGTTGGAAGATTCAGACTTCTGAAGATATGCAAGGACTTCACAGATCCACAATTCAGCTAAGTGTCGAAGTGATTCTTTAAGGAGTCAAAGGAGCATAAGGAGAAAAATCTCAGGAGGAAGAGCGACAGTGGCCGTTGGATCATCGATACAGAGGACCAACAATCGTCTGATCAATTCAAGGTGTGTGATATGTAATGCTTTGCGCACATAGGAGAGTGAACTTACCAAAGTTCTGAAGTCCCAAAGTAATTTGAGACCGTTCATCACCAGGAGGAGAATCCGGTTTGTTGATCGTCGAGAGATATGTGTCAGTAGACCGTGAGTTCAGGAGGGAGAAAAGTTTGAGATTTGAAATCCCCAAAGTCCAGAGAGCCGGAGAGTTGGAGTAAATTTCATCCATCAGATCATTCTAAAGTGGAAGGATAGGACAATTTGAATAAGGGTGTGCTAATCTCAACTATCGATAATTGGGCGCTCAGATCTACAGTCGACAGGGCATATCATACCCCCCCAACCGTTCTGCCTTTAACCATGGGGGGGGGGTCCAAGTTGGTGGTATTTCTCATGTGGGACCGCCATACGTGTCACCTTCCTGTCAAATCGGACCCCCCTCACTCATTACCACTTAATGCCTAACCCCCCCTTCAAGTAAACCACCAAACCACTCATACATACCACCTCCTCCCTCTGACGTCACACTCCACTACCGCGCTCTTCCTCCACACTACACTACACTTCCTACATGTCACACCCACATCATCAAGTGACGTCAGCAAGTTACGTCACTGCGGGAGTTTTACTTCGGGAGTTTCACCACCAGCAGATGACTAAAGTGCCGAAGTCTCGAATGCCAAAGTCCCGAAGTGGACATAAGTCGTCCGATCTGAAGATCATTTCGGTTGCATTCTCAATCATTGATCAAAATACAGTGGAAGGATAGTGTAAGTATAATAGCCAAAGTGCCGAAGTAAATGGTGGCCATCCATCACAATTATTGATTAAGTCCTAGCTGGCGGATTAAGAAGTGAAAGGATAAATGTAAACCATCTGATATATTCAGACAGGTGTTTGTAGATCATCGACTCTGGAAGATTAACATATGAAAAAAAAAAAAGTTTGAAAATTGAAAGTCCCAAAGGCCGGACTCGTGAAGGAGATCCTGATCGTAGATTTAGGGAGACATATGTCAATAGATATTCCACTCTGGAATATTTTCATATGGGAAAAGTAATATTTGAGAGTTGAAACTCCCAAAGACCGGAAGGTCGAAATCAATCGTAGCCATTTATTTGGAAGGAATATATGTGTCGATGGATCATGCAGATTTGGGATCAAGTGATGAAGGAGGAAAAGAAGGAAGATAGAAGCCATTAATTGAGTGGAATCTCCAAGGGATTGGAGATCAACGATCATGCTAAATTGTGGGGCCAAAACATGCTCGGGTCTTAATTTTTCTTGAGTGAGCCACAATCAAAACAACGATTTTGGAGAAAGGAAACATGGAGGCTCGAGGTAAATTGCGGGGCAAAAAGTAATTTGATTTAAACCACCTTTGGATGCACCTGTAATCGCATGGTCACATGAGATCATCGCTTAAGGTCATATCGAAAAACAGAGCTAGTGGTCACTAGACCGAGATCAAGAAGCACCTTATGAATAGGTGTGTGGTCACCGCTGGTGGTCACATGAAGGAAGGGGCTTAGAAGCCGAAGAAGCCAAAAATGACTGACTGTAACTGCTAGAGAAGACGAAGAGTTGTGAATGCCAGAGAATCCAAAGAATATTTGGATAACGACCATTTATGATGAACAGGTTCAACATAACCACCAGAGAAGACGAAGATTTGTGATGATGATCATCCAGAGGACTTGGTGTGAGAAAGACATGCAGAACAGAGAAGAGAGTGTGATTTTTTTTATATCTATGTATGTGGGTAGAAGGAGATGTAGTGAACTACCTGAAGTGAAGATCAGAGCAATGCACAACATGAATAGGTAGAACAGAGCATAAAAGGCAGAAGCGATGCTAAATAGGGGCCAGTTGTGTGCACAGGAAAAAAAAAGAGCAAAGCATAGAAGTTGAAAGAGGTAGAAGAAGAATACAACATAGAAGCTGAAGAAGGATGAGGAGACATGGAGTTGTAACAAACCATATCAGAGATAGAGCAAGTAAGTAAAGTTTTTAAAGTTTCAATCAGGGTGGTAGGGTGGTGCTACAAGATATTTTGGGAGTTGGTTGTTCCATCTAGTGGGTGCTAGAGAAACCTGGGATTTGGTTCTTCCATCTAGTTGGTGCTAGAGAAATATGACAGTTAGTTCTCTTTGCAAGTTTTAGCTTGCTATAAGAGGTTGTAGCTTTATATCAGAGGTTGTAGCCTCATATTTGAGTTGGAGCTCAAATACTGTGATGTACATGAAAGTTGGATCTTAATTGACATCCTAAGAAGAAGCGGTTTTCACCCTTTATGGGTTTCCTCATGAAAATCATTGTCTCTGTGTATTTTGTGTGATTGATCAAATATTGTGTATCTATGCATGTTAATCTATCAACAACACATTAAATAATAATCTAGAAGGAATAAAAGATAACAGGAAAAGTTTCAATCTTATTTACATAACTGATTCACCCCCCCCTCTCAGTTATATTTCCAACAATTGGTATCAGATCCAGTGCCTTTGATCAAAGGTAGATCCATAAGCTTGAACATGACTACTCATGATGGAAGTTCAACTAATAGACCCCCTCTGTTTGATGGAACAAAATTTTCCTTCTAGAAAATAAGGATGATAACACATTTAATGTCTCTGGGTGCTGATGTTTGGGATGTCGTTGAAACAAGATATGTGAAGCATGTAGTCTTGGCCTCAAAAAGATGATAAGATGGAGTTTACGTTTAATAAAAAAGAAATGAATTCCATCCTCAATGGACTTGTTGAATCCAAGTTTTTCAAAGTCATGCACTGTGATTCATCAAAATTTCTGTGGGACAAGTTGATAAGTAGTTATGAAGGTAATGAAAAGGTGAAAGACGCAAAACTTCAGACTCATAGATTGAAATTTGAGCAGTTAAATATGGATGAAGATGAAACTATCAGTAAGTACTTCTTACATATAGAAGAACTTGTCAACACTATGAAAGGCCTAGGTTAAATGATAGATGAATCTTTTCTAGTCCAAAGAATATTAAGATCTCTTCCTAATAGATTTAACTCAAAGGTCTCTGTTATAGAGGAAACAGTTGATCTCAAAACGTTGACACTAGATCAACTTCTTGGAACCCTAACTGCTTATGAAATGAGAATCACCAAAGGTAAATCCACTATGAGAGAGGCATCTTTTAAAGTAGATAAAAACACAGATTTCGATATAGATGAGATTGAAGCAAATTTTGTGAGAAGACTGAAGAAAGGATCCGACAAATACAAAGGTAAACTGCCCTCCAAATGTTTCAACTATGGTAAGATAGGTCATTTTTCATCTAAGTGTCCTCACAAAATAAAGGATCAGACATGTGACAATGAAGAGAAGCACAAACACAAGAAGGTCTATAAAGAGAATAACTTTAAGAAGAAAAGCCTTTATGTAAACAATGATTATGATCCCTTAGATGATGAAAGCAGTGACTCTTCTATTGAAGATAAAATAAGTGATATCATGATAATAGATTTAGAAGATATAAACACTGAAGATACATGAAGTGAGTTTGCTGGATGTGAAGCAGTAGTATATCTTGAAGGAGAGCTTGTTAGTTCCATGGAAGAGATTGATAGACTGGGAGAAAAGACAATAAAACAAAAACAATTATTGCTCAGGTATGAGAAAACATGCAATGAAAAAAATGAAGGAATTTCTCTGTTGAAGGTTAAGTTAGAAGAAGCTAATGATATTGAAGACATCCTCAAACAACAATTGAAGGAAGCCAAAACAAAAGGTGAAAAATTGGAAGCTGAAGTAGTGACTATCAGAAAATATCTAGACAAATTTCAGGCCTTATATCATCAAAATATGACAAGTATTAAAGATTAAGAAGGATTAGTCTCCATTTTGAATTAGGAAAGGAATTTGAAGTTGAAAACTGGTTTCGTTTATGAAGAGGGATCAAGTAGTGGTCAACCAAGCAACAAAGAATCCATCAAGTTTGTCAAATCTACAACCATTGACAACAACAAACCTACAGAAACAAAGGAAGAGAACCAACCGCCAAGGAGAATTGAATGGAAATATACCAGAACTGAATCTGTAGAACAAAGAAATAATACACCCTCTTCTCAAGGAAATCATCAACATGGAAGAAATCGACCTTCTCAAAGAAGAAAACCATTTTCCAAGTACAAATATTTTTTCTATGGATATTGTTTTTACTTCTCTAACTTTGGCCACAAAGCTGTAAATTGTTCTTTAAGATTTAGACATGAGCAATCAAGACAACCAAGGAATAAATATCTGCCACAACAAATAATGATACAACCAAGTAACAAACAACCATAGATTGAAAATCATCAGATCGCTGGGAAAAGGATGTAGATTAAACATAACAATCGTTATGATCCTTTATTCAATGAACCATAATGTTACATATTCCATAATTATGGACATAAAGCTACATATTGTTGCTTAAAGAACTATAAGCCAAATTAAAATCACAGAGTTGAAAACATCAAGGTTTGAAAGAAGAATGAAGATAACAAGTGTGGATTAGTTTTGTCAGCTCAAAGACAAAAATACCCCTGGTATATTGACAGCGGATTCTCTAGTCATATTACAGGTGACAAAAGTAAGTTCCTATTACTCAAAGAAAATAAATCAGGGAGTGTGACCTTTGGAAATGATGCTCCAGGAAAGATTAGAGGTAAAGGTATAGTAATCTTAAGTAATGGAAGAAGCAAAGATCAATATGTATTATTTGTTGATGGTTTAAAGCATAATCTTCTTAGTGTCAGTCAAATATGTGACAGAGGATGTGAAGTCACTTTCACTACCAAGAATTGTAAAATAAAGACAGTAAACACAGGAGAGATGATTGCAAAAGGGGTTAGAACTGAAAATAATGTATATGTTCTGAAGGAAGATAAGGAGAAATGTCATTTAAGAAAATTTGATGAAAGTTGGTTATGGCATAGAAGGATTGGACACCTGAATTTTGATCATATTGTCAAAGTAAATAATGAAGGCATTGTGAAAGAACTTTCAAGAATATCTAAGCCTAATAACTTTGTATGTGAATCCTGTCAAATGGGGAAGTTGACTCATGCTCAATTCAAATCGAAGAGTTTCACATGTTCAGAGAAACTACTTCAAATTGTTCATATTGATCTGTGTGGACCATCGCGAAAGGAAGGAACTGGAGGAGAATGTTACTTTATGCTAGTCATTGATGACTTCTCCAGACTTACGTGGGTTTCCTTTCTGAGAGAAAAATATTATGTGTTTGAGAAGTTCAAAAAGTTTAAGGCATTAGCTGAGAATCAGATAGGAAGGAAGTTAAAGGAAATTCGATCAGACATGGGAGGATAATTTATGTCAAGAGATTTCAAATAATTTCGTGACAGACATGGAATTAAAAGAGAATATACTATTCTAGGTACTCCTAAACAAAATGGAGTTGTAGAACGCCAAAATAGATCAGTTTAGCAGATGGCCAGGGCTATGATTAGTGAAAGGGACATTTCACAAACCTTTTGGGTAGAGTTTGTTCACACAACTGTTCATATTCTAAACAAATCACATCTAAGGCTGAATAGTGATAAAACTCCATATGAGTTGTGGTTTGGTACTCGACCTGCATAAAACAAGCACTTCAAAGTATTTGGAAGTAAACGCTACATCAAGAATAATGATGATCATTTGGGAAAATTTGATAGTATAGATGATGAAGGTATCTTCTTAGGATATGCAATGAACAGTAAAGGATACATATTCTTTAACAAAAGAATGCATAAACTAGTAGACTCTATTGATGTTCGAATTGATGAAGAAGCTCCTGTAAAAGATCAACAGAGAATAAGCACTAGGCCAACTGAAAAATATGATGATAATAATGTAAATGAAGAACAACAAATATCATAGTCACAAGAAGATGATGAATCGGGTGGCGAAGAGACACCCAAACAAGAAGATTCAGGACAACAATCAACATCAAATCCTTCCTCCAAAATTACTCAAAAGAAATTTCCTGAAAGTCAGATAATTGGTGAGAAAGACAAAGGTGTACAAACCAAGAGAAGGATAATAAAAGACACCAAGAAATCACATATAGCCTTCATATCCATGGTGGAACCCAAGAACTTTAATGAATCCAATAAAGACAAAAATTGGTTAAAATAAATGAATAAGGAACTGGATCAGATTGAAAAGAATGTCACTTGGGAACTTGTTCCTAAGAAAGAAAATAAAAATGTAATAGGATCCAAATGGGTCTACAATAATAAGATGAACGCGAAAGGAAATATTGTAAGAAATAAGGCTATATTGGTCTGCAAAGGATATGCTCAAACAGAAGGACTAGATTTTGATGAAACATTTGTGCTCGTAGCAAGATTAGAAGCTCTTAGAATGTTTCTTGCCTATGCTTGTCATAAACAATTTAAAGTCTATCAAATGGATGTCAAGTCATATTTTCTAAATGGAGATCTAAACGAAGAAGTCTATATGGAACAACCAGAGGGTTTCCAACTGTTAGATAACCCTGACTTTGTCTGCAAGCTAAATAAATCCTTATATGGGTTGAAACAAGCTCCTCGTGCCCGGTATTACAGACTAGACAAGTATCTTCAAGACAAAGGGTTCAAGAGAGGAACAATTGACAACAATCTATATATCAAAACAGAGGGTAATTGTTTGCTCATTGTGTTGGTATATGTAGATGACATCATCTTCGGAAGCAATAATGCTTCATTGGTACAATGGTTTGCTTCTGCCATGCAGTCTGAATTTGAAATGTCTATGATAGGGGAACTGTCATTTTTTCTTGGTCTGCAAATTACTCAGAGGTCTGAAGGAATATTTATTTCTCAGGAGAAATATCTAAGATAAATGTTGAAAAGGTTTCAAATGGAATATTATACACCTATGAGCACACCTATGTTCACTAGATGCAAGTTAAGAAAGGATGATGACTCACTTGATGTTGATTAGAGTTCATATAGGTCTATGATAGGAAACCTATTCTACATCACACCATCCCGTCCAAACATAATGCATGTTGTTGGAATGGTAGGAAGGTATTAGGCTGCACCTAAACATAGTCATTTGTTAGCTATCAAAAGAATATTTAGATACTTTAAAGGAACAATGAACTATGACCTATGGTATCCTAGGAATCATAATTTTCAACTATCAATCTATTCAAATGTAGATTGGGCTAATTGCGTGGATGAAAGGAAAAGAACGAGTGGAGGTGCATTCTTCCTAGGAGATTCCCTTATAGAATGGTTGAGCAAGAATCAAGGTTTCATTTCCTTATCAACTATAGAATATGAATACATTGTAGCTTCCACTTGTTGTATCCAAGTATTGTGGATGATTCAGACACTTGCAGACTTGGAGGTAAAATATACCTCACCAATCCCAATTCATTGTGATAATACTAGTGAAATTAGTGTGTCAAAGAATCTTGTATTTCACTCCAAGACCAAGCATATACCCATCAAGTATCACTTCTTGAGGGAATAGGTAACCAACACTATTGTTTCTTTGCATTATATTCCATCCAAAGATCAGATTGATGGTATCTTCAATAAACCGCTTGCAAAAGATCAATTTGAGTATCTACGCCAGAAGTTGGGCGTGACCCTATTATCAAGTTAAAATAGTCTATCTGATAAGGGGGAGAGTGCTTATTGTATTTCTGATCAGGGGGAGAACAGAGTCACTCTCAGTTTTCTTTGACATTGATGTCAAAGGGGGAGAATACAGTCACTCTCAGTTTTCTTTGACACTCTTCAGTTTTCTTTGACATTGTTGTAGTTGGAGGTCTAAGCAGAATAATGCAACCTTTCAGGGTTGCTATCAATGCCAAAGGGGGATATTGTTGGAATGTTTTATAGGAAGAGTGTGCTTGTCATTGATGGAAAGAACAAAAATGAAAATGGAAAAAAGGAAAGAAACGATGAGAGTTTGAAGATTTGGACTTCGGAAGATATGCAAAGAGTGCACAGATCCACAATTCGGCTAAGTGTCAAAGTGATTATTTAAGGAGTCAAAGGATCAAAAGGTGAGAAAGATCATGAGGAAGACCGATAATGTCCATTGGATCACAGATACAAAGGACCAACAACTGTCTGATCAAATCAAGGTGTGTGAGCCTTAATGCTTTGTGCATGTAGGAGAGTGAAATTACCAAAGTTATGAAGTCCCGAAGTAATTTGAGACCGTTCATCACTAGGAGGAGAATCTAGTTCATTGATCATCGGGAGATACATGTCAGTAGACAGTGAGTTTAGGAGGAAGAAAAGTTTGAGATTTGAAATCCCTAAAGTCCAGAGACCTGGAGAGCCGTAGTAAATTTTAGCCGTAAGATCATTCTAAAGTGGAAGGATGGGATAAGTTGAAGACGGACGCGCTAATCTCAGGGGATGATAATTGGGTGCTCAGATCTACTATCGACAGG
>SNQJ01S0001332.1:254762-323122 GCA_010110895.2 Picea sitchensis
AGGGGTTACAAGGGTGGCCAACAGATGTGTGCTTAAGAACCACTTGTATTTCCTGCATGTATGAATCCCTCAACCATGAGTTTATGCGCGTAATGATAGATCTTTGTGGCTTAAAGACGACGGAATACATATCTACCCTGAAAAAAAAAATTACCTACAATTTCTGCCAAGGAAAGTTCTTTGATACCACTTGTAATATGTCAGATATAAAAAGTATGAAGAACATAAATAAAATTCCATAAATGGCAGAATAACAACAATATAACTAGAATAATCACCACAATAACACTGAAATGATGTAAGAATAACAACAGAAATAACACTTTGATTTTGAGAGCAATGTTCATAAGCCTCTTTGATGGGGCAACCTCCAGTTGAGCAGAGCTCTATTACAATAATCTCCAAGCTAGGGTTCTCATACCCTCGACTCCTATTTATACTAAACATGTCTATCAAAAGAAGCATATAGAGGAAGATCCTTCTAGAAGAGGAATATTCTATTAGGTCTTCTTACATTCGACTTATTCTATTTTATTGCAAGGCCTTATTAATATTTACCTTTATTACATCCAAATATATTTTTCTACCAATGTGCGGGTTAGGACCCTAACATGCAGGAGGAAAGGAAAACTCTCCATGTGTTTGGAAGAGTAACCAAATAGAGGAGGACACAACTCTATGTAGTGAGAACAACTTCCTAAGGTCATACTAGATCCCAATGCTTGATGAACAAACAAAAGGATGTACTTTGTCCAAGGGAGAATCTTTGTGTTGTTGAAAAATAATACATATTTCCCGCCCCCTCTTTTTGGAATATATGATTTTTTTGTCTTTTTCAATTTTTTAAGAGCTTGAAAAAGAATAAAATAATGCTACGTTACAAAGGAGGAACGAGTGTCACAAGAAAGCATACTAGTTCCAAGCGCAAGGAACAAACTAATGCTCAGAGCAAGGAAACATGTGTAGGAAAAGGACACTCGGGGAAAATTCCTCCATGGGTCAAGGTGTCAGGTCACATAGGCAAAGTGATACAAGGCTTGCATATAAATAATGCTTCAAAGGTTCACTTGAGAGTAACATGGAACCTAAATTAGGCCAAATAAGTAGAGATGCAAATGCGATTAAGAAATACACAATGAAAACCCCTTCAATGAAATTTTAACGAGCTGAAAGAAGGTAAGCTCGGTATCTTTTTCACATTTAGAGAGTCTGAAAAAACATAAAATAAGACTCTAGGGAGTACGTTTTTCAGAGATAGTCTAGTCAGTTTGAAAAATGGGTAAAATTGCACCGATAAGACGTATATTCAAAACCATTTTAACGAGCATGACAAAGACAAGATCACTTTACAATATTTTCAATTTTAAGGAGTCTAAAAAGAGCTTAACTATGGACTCACAATGTTTTTCTGAGTTTAGTCTCCTTAGCCCGAAAAAGTGTAAAAGTTACTGAGGAGAAATCTCTGTTGGATTACTGAGAGGGGGGATGAATCAATAATAGAGCAATCTAATCCTTTTTAACCATATAATGCAAGTGTTATATCAATGTAGCATTATCATCCAATATTTGCAGAGTAAATAAACAATGAACAAATGAACAATCATACACATACACAATACACCAGTGTTTTTATGTGGAAACCCAAAGTGGGATAAAACTATAGAATGATTTTTATTATATGTCTTGAAGAATTACATTCATTGGAAGAACCAACTTCCTTTGTTTTCTAGATGCAAATGGAAGGAGACTCCAACTCCCTAGTTTCTCAGGCTACAACCTGAGGGAATCTCCAACTCCCCAATTCTCTGGATACAACTAGAAGGAGGTTATAAACCCCTATGTTCTTCGTCTACAACCTGAAGGTATCTACAAACACTTTTCCTTGCCCCGTCCAACCCCCCTGATGTATAAGTAAAATGATGGAGCCACTGTCACACTATCACTATGAGATATACTGCTATAAACTTGTACCAATAAACCTACACCAGACAACCTGTACCAATAACCTGAACCATGTATCAACCATGCATCAACCTGTACCTGAACCTGTAATCAACTTGTAACATAAACAAGTGCATCAAACATGCACCAACCTATACCAAACAACCTATAATCAAATTGTACCATAAACAAGTGCATCAACCATACACCAATCTGTACCTCAACCTTCAAACCTTCCTTAACTTTAACAAGAGACTAGCATTTCATCAAACTTTACTTTAGACTCACATGACTAGTTTTGGATTAGTCAACAACCCTAACTTGAAATAATCATAACTATGTACCTGTAATGAACAAAGATATGAAAATAGTACAAAATATTCTTCAGTGTGTTTTATGCAATTCCTCCAGGTGTCACTACTTGGAACCTTTAGAAAAGGTGTTATAGAAAAAATGGCACACCTTGTTGAATTATGGATTACTCTAGAGAGAGAACTTGTAGAGCATACCCCGCAGGGAATATTTGTTGTATGAATATAAAATTTTTACCCAGAATACTATAGACTATACTCTAACTAACACATTTTGTCTTACTAAATTTGGATCTATTATGAAGAAGTTATGACATTTTTACCTGAAACACATGTTTTAGACTAGTTTAAGGACTAGCCACAAACCCTATTTTCCATGGAGTGTAACTCCAAAAATACAATGAATCACACATTGAAATTCGTACCATAGCTACTTGGATATGTTTCCTCAATGGCCTCCCAACTTCACTGCTTGAATCATTCTAGAAAAAACGTTATTGTGAAAATGGTGAGATGACTTGTAAATAACATACCTTAGAAAGCATCATCAAAATAATTTGTCTTCCCTTGAATTTCGGCCTTATTTACTTCAACTTCCCTCTGAAATTTGTCTTAGATATCCTTTGTTTACCTCAATCACCTGTAGATATTGAATATTCTCAAGTGTAATTAAAATGAGAGAGCCTTGCCTCTTATTTATAATTTCATGTAGCTTCCTCAAGGGGTTACCTTTTAACCATCTTAACCCAATTTCCTTATTTTAGGGCTAACCCACTTCTAACCACTTTCCATAATTACAAAGTTCTCCATTTACTTTATTATTTAAATAATCCTCTTTGACTTTGTCACTTCACTTTATTATTTAAATAATCCTCTTTGACTTTGTCACTTCACTTTATTATTTAAAGAATCCTTTTTGACTTTGTCACTTCACTTTATTATTTAAATAGTTTATTCTTTGCAAGCACTTTTACTTCTTTGACCTTTTGGGGATTCAAGCCAACATATGAGGGTCCTCCAAATTTGTAAGGCCATAACTCTCAAACCGTGAGGAGTTATGTGATGTTCCACATACCACCAGAAATGGCATGACATGTACTATCCATATATAATAGTCTTACCTTAAAATATATCAAAAAACCATACCATTATGCATCAAACAAACTTGGGTCCATTACCCAAAAATTTGTGCCACTAAAATTCACTACCCGACTTTCTTCAAGGGTTGACATCAATGAAAACCAACCCAATTAATCAACAATATCCCCCTTTGGAATTGATGACAAAACTCTGATTCAATACTGAAGTCATATCACTCATGCTCGCCCTGGAACCATGCCTACATCTCTGTGACCAATGCTCCCCCTGGAACCATGCCTCTGTCCTCTGCGTATGATAAATCTCTCCCCCTTTTTCATCAATCAAAAATGTATCTTTCCATTTGGGTCTGCTCCCCCTAACCGACTCGTCTGATCTCCCAACCTGAATTGTCCTCTTTATCGTGTTTCCTCTTATACATCTATGACATATAAGATAAGAATTACAAAAAAAAAACATTTTGGAGTAGAAATAACTCCTAGTATATAGCGGAGATACTCAAAGGCTTCCCGTGGAAGCGGTTTTGTAAAGATGTCTACCACTTGTTCTTTTGTGCCAACATATTCAACTCTGATGTTCTTTTTTGCAAACTTTTCCCGTAGAAAGTGATACTTGATTGGAATGTGCTTCGTCTTGGAGTTCATCATCGGGTAATTTGAGATACTGAAGGTGCTTGTATTATCAAAATATATTGGAATGGTCTCATCATACTCAACCTGTATATCTGTCAGAGTTTGTTTCATCCATAGAACCTATGTACAACATGTTGTTTCTGCAATATACTCTGCCTCAGCTGTAGATAAAGATATCGATGATTGTTTCTTTCTTAGACATGATACTAAACAATCACCCAAGTTTAACGTTGCTCCATTGATGCTTCGTCGATCATCAATGAAACATGCCCAATCTTCATTTATGTATGAAATAAGTTATAGATCCTTTCCTTTTGGATACCATAATCCAATATCTTATGTTCCTTTGAGATATTTGAAAATCCTCTTCATTGCTAATACATGTGATTCCTTTGGTGTTGCTTGAAATCGTGCCACCTTTCCAACTTCCTGCATTACATTTGGTCTGGATGTTGTCACATATAGTAGGATACCAATCATTGACCTGTATTGCCTCTGATCTGTATACTTTGAATCATTATCTTTTCTCAACTTGCAACCGGTTTGCAATCTTCCATTCTGAACCTCTTTAGAATTTCTCTGATATACTTGGTTTGAGAAATAAAAATTCCTTGGTTGCTTTGATGTATCTGAAGACCCAAAAATAAGGATAGTTCTCCAAGTAATGACACTTCAAATTCATTCTGCATGTCCTTTGAAACTTTCTGACTTAACCTGTCATCAGTACTTCCAAAAATAATATCATCAACATAAACTTCAATTAATAAAATACTATATTCAGTTACCTCGATGTAGAGGTTGTTGTGTGCACTTCTTTTTTTGAACCTTTCATGTTGTAGATATTTATCGAGTGTAGAGTACCATGCTCTAGGAGCCTGTTTTAGACCATACAAGGCCTTATTTAATTTACACACATAATCTGCATTCTCTAAAAACTAAAATCCTTCTAGTTGTTCAATGTAGAATTCTTCTTCAAGTTCCCCATTCAAAAAAGATGATTTTATGTCCATCTGATACACTTTAATATTTTTGGAGCATGCATAAGCTAAAAGCAATCGGATTGCTTCCATTCTCGAAACTGGGGCAAATGTCTCTTCAAAGTCGATTCCTTCAACCTGTGCATATCCTTTATGTACCAATATAGATTTGTTCCTTATAACCTGTCCATCTTCATTCAATTTATTCTTGTATACCCACTTTGTGTCGATCACATTCTTGTCCTTTGGTATTGGAACCAATTCCCATGTGTCATTTTTCTCTATTTCATCCAATTCTTCATCCATGGACTTATTCCAAAATTCATCCTTGTTGGCCTCTTCAAAACAAATTGGTTCAATCATAGATGAGATTGCTATGTGTGTTTGTTCTGGTGAACATATTCTTCTTCTAGTCTAAACTCCTGCATCTTTGTTTCTGATAATCTGATCTGAAGGATGATTCTTCTGTACTCTTCTGTTAGGTGTCTTTGGAGGCACTTACTGAACTTGCTCTTCTGCTTTTGTCGGATCCTCTTCATCTTCCCCTTCTAATTGTTTTACATCTTCTTCTTCTTCTTTATAAATCTATTCCATTGATTCATTTTCTTCTTCCTTTAATTCTTGTCTACCTGTTTCATCAGTTGTTATGTTGATGTTTTCCACAACTTTGTTCAATCTCAGGTTATAACACTTGTATTATTTCCTTGTACTTAAGTAACCAACAAGTAATCCTTTTTCCACATGAGAGTCAAACTTTCCCATTCTTCCATCTTCTCTTTTGATGTATCATTTGATTTCAAAAACTCTGAAGTTCTTCACATTTTCTAGTCTTCCTTTCCATAGCTCGTAGGGAGTTTTGTCGGTGTTATTTCTAAGCATTACTCTGATTTGAATGTGAATTTTTGTATGCACTGCCTATGTCCAAAATATATCTGTCAATTTGGAATCCATTAGCATTGTTTGAGCCATTTTCTGCATTGTCCAATTCTTTCTTTCAACAACTCCATTCTGTTGAGGTGTCCTAGCAATGGAGAATTTCCTTTTTAGTCCATGAATTTTGCAGTAGTTTATAAATTCCTTTGAAGTGAACTCTCATCCATTATCAGATATCAAGCATTTGATTTTTGAATCCATTTCATTTTCAACCATTTCCTTGTAGACCTTGAAGTTTTCAAAATCTTATGACTTATTCCTGAAAAAGAAAACTGCAGTCATTCTTGTATAATCATCAACTAATAACATAAAGTATTTCTTACCTTTTAAAACCTTTGTTGTAGTTGGTCCAACTAGATCAATATGCACAATTTCTAGTGGTCTTGTCGTTGAATATTCTTTTGATTTAAACCTGGTCTTTGTTTGCTTTCCTTGTTGACAATTCTTGCATAAAGTGTTGGTTGGTTTCGTGATCTGGGGCAATTATCTAACTGCTTCCCTTTTACTAAATTTGAAAAGGTTAGAAAATTTATGTGACCCATTCTTCTGTGCCATATCCAACTTTCATCTTCCTTTCCTAGGAAACACTTTTCATTTCCAATTTCACTTAATACATATATGTTTCTTGAAGTTCTCTCAGTTGTTGCAATCAATTTTCCTGAACCTTCTTTTCTTATCTCGCACTTTTGTGAATTGAAAGTAACTTTATGACCTTGGTCACACATTTGAATCACACTTAGAAGATTATGTTTCATATCTTCTACTAGTAGAACATTTTTTTCCTTGGTATTCTTGATCCCAATTCTGACTGTGCCTTTTCCAATGATTTTAGTTAAATCATCATTTCCGAAGGAGATTGATCCATCTCTTTCCTTTCTTAATGTAAGAAACTTGTCTTTATCACCTTTCATGTGTTTTGAATAACCCCTATCAACATAACAACCACGTTTCTTCTACTTAGCTTGTAGAGTGAGTGTGCATTCTTCATTGTTATACTGATTATTCTTTCTTATCCATGTCATTTTCTGAGGTTCCTGTCTGTGATTGTTGTTGTTTTGTTGTGGTTCTCTAGGATGGATTGTCATTCTGCAATATTTGGCCATGTTTCCAAAGTTGTTACATTTGTATCATTCCACTTCAATGCTAAAAGATTCAAACCTATTGTAACTTATTCTCAGTGTTTCACAAGGCCTTCTTGGATAACCCTTTTGCGTATGACTTTCAAAGTTCTTTATGTTCCTATTGTTAGCTCTGCAATTCACATCTTTGTGTCCAAAATTATTACATGCATAACATAAACCAAAAAAGATAGTTCGATACCTTGGAGTTGAATATTTTATGAAAGGAGGTACTCTTATGAATCCTTCTTGTTCCTGAGGCCTATCTGTTTCTATCGGTCGTTCATTCTCAAATATGAATCTTCTCGGTGGAGGAGTGTCCCTATAATTTTCTTTGTAGACCTTCCTATCCCCTTCGATTGTTTCTGCATATATTTTTGGATATGTTTCTTTTTCTATTTTTTTGGAGCTTGATCCATTTTTCTGTCTGATTGTATCCAAGTTCAGACTTGTCATGATGAGGTTTTGACTATTGATAATGTCATTCAAAATTTTTGAGTTGTTCTGCATATTTTTCTTCTGAATGTCCTTTCTTAATGTGACAATTTCTTCTTCCAAATTTCCAATGATCCTATCTCTTCCTTCTAGCTGTTCTTTAAGTGATTCTTCATTTCTTTTATCTTCTTCAATTTGAACCTTCAAATTTGTAATCATTTTTTCTAGTTCCTAAGTGTCTTCTTTCTTGTCTAGTTCCTCTTGTAGTTTCTTGTTTTTATTCTTTTCTATTCTAATAACTTCTATGGCACACAACAATTCTTCTCGGTAGTCAAATTCTGTCTCTTCATATTATTCTTCGGCCTCTTCATATTCTTCTTCGGAGTCTTCTTTATCAGAGTCTTCTACTTCCATGAATAGAACTCTTTCTGTCTCACTGTCACTAACTTCATCTTCATCTGATGATGAGATGTCTTCTTTGGTGCATAAGATTTTCTTGAAAATTTTCTTTGTGGTTCTTTTTCCTTTATATGTTTGTTTTCTATTTGAGTAACCTTCATCATTTCTCTTTTTCTTATGAGGACATTTGTTAGAAAAATGACTAATACCATCACAGTTAAAACAAATCAAATGAAGCTTACCTCTATACCTTCCGTTGGTTCCCTTGTTCAATCTTCTGACAAAGTTGGCCACTTCTTGATCATCTTTCGAGACGTCATTGCTTCTTCTACGTTATTTTTCTTTTTGCTTTCCCTTTTTCTTTGACCTTTTGGATTATTTGAAGGCTGCTTCTTTTATATTTGAATTTTCCTGTTCACTTCGTATTTCATATTCTATGAATATTCCATGTAGTTCGTCCATGCTTATTGAGTTTAGATCTTCTCTTTATTCTAATGCTGATATCTTAGGGTCAAATCTCATAGGAAGAGATATTAGTACCTTTTGAACAATTACAAATTCTTTGATTTCTTCTCCCAATCCCAATATTGCATTTACTATTTCATCAAATCATAAAAAGTAAGTTGCAATGTTCTCATCTTCCTTCATGTTTAGTTGTCTGAATTGACCTCTGTAAGTTAGAAGCTTTGCTGCTTTGACTTTTGAATCTCCTTCATAAATATTTCAAAGTTTGTCCCAAATATCTTTAGCGAATTTACAATGTGCAACTTTGGTGAATATCGATTCTCCAAGACCATTTAGAAGTGCATTTGTGGCTTTGGAATTATTCTGACCTAGTTTCATAGCTTTGTCATTTGTCGAAAGAACTGTTGGTGTTGTGTATCCATCTACAATTGATTTCCAAATTTCAAATCCCTGTGTCTGTATAGATGTCTTCATCCTTATGCTCCGAAAGGCATACTTATGTCCACCAAACTATGATATTCCATTTTTATACATGTTGTTTCTATCCATGATCTACCTTTCAGTGGTTAAATTGATTTATGAAGGAGCCTACTATGAAACCAATTATTGGATTACTGAGAAGGGGGGTGAATCAGTAATAGAGACATATAATACGTTTTAACCATATAATGCAAGTGTTATATCAATGTAGCATTATCATCCAATATTTCCAAAGTAAATAAACAATGAACAAATGAACAATCATACACATACACAATATACCAGTGTTTTTATGTGGAAACCCAAAGCGAGAGAAAACCACATAATGATTTTTCTTATATGTTTTGAAGAATTACATTCATTGGAAGCACCAACCTCCTTTGTTTTCTAGATGCAAATGGAAAGAGGCTCCAACCTCCTAGTTTCTCAGGATACAACCTGAGGGAAGCTCCAATGCCCCAATTCTCTGGCTACAACCAGAAGGAGGCTACAACCCCCTATGTTCTCTGACTACAACCGGAAGGTGGATACAACCCCTGTCCTTTCCTCGTCCAACCGCCCTGACGTATAAGTAGAATGATGGAACCACTGAAACACTATCACTGTGAGATATACTGCTGTAAACCTGTACCAATAAACCTGCACCAAAAATCTCATACCAATAACCTGAACCATGTATCAACCATGCATCAACTTGTACCTCAACCTGTAATCAAGTTGTACCATAAACAAGTGCATCAACCATGCAACATCCTGTAATAAACTTGTACGATAAAAAAGTGCATCAACTATGCACCAACCTATACCTCAACCTTCAAACCTTCCTTAAATTTAACAACAAGAGACTATCATTTTCATCAAACTTTACTTTAGTCTCACATGACTAGTTTTGGATTAGTCAACAACCTTAACTTGAAATAATCATAAATATGTATCTGTAATGAATAAAGATCTGAAAATAGTACAAAATGTTATTCAATGTGTTTTATGCAATTCGTCCAGGTGTCACTACTTGGAACCTCTCATAAAAGGAGTTATAACAAAAATGACATAACTTGTTGAATTCCGGCTTACTGTAGAGAGCGAACTTGTAGAGCATGCCCCACAAATAATATTTGTTGTATGAATATGAAAATTTTGCACAGAATACTACAGACTGTACTATAACCAAAAAATTTGTTCTTACTAAATTTGGATCTGTTGTGAAGAATTTATGACATTTTTACCCAAAACAGTTGTTTTAGACTAGTTTCAGGACTAGCCACAAACCCTATTTTCCACGGAGTGTAACTCCAAAAATAAAACGACCCACAAGATGAAATTTGTACTACAACTACTTGGATATGTTTCCCAAATGGCCTCCCAATTTCACGGCCTGAATCATTCTAGAAAAAATGTTATTGAAAAAATGGCGAGATGACCTGTAAATAACCTACCTTAGAAAACATCATCAAAAGAATTTATCCTCCCTTGAATTTCAGCCTTATTTACTTCACCTTCCCTCTTAAATTTGGCTTAGATACCCTTTGGTTAACTCAGTCACATGTAGATATTCAATATT
Organism: Picea sitchensis; assembly: GCA_010110895.2. Taxonomy (NCBI): domain Eukaryota; kingdom Viridiplantae; phylum Streptophyta; class Pinopsida; order Pinales; family Pinaceae; genus Picea; species Picea sitchensis. The sequence goes on from SNQJ01S0001332.1 coordinate 265,113, forward strand.
CTCAAGTGTAATTAAAATGAGAGAGCGTTGCCTCTTATTTATACTTTCATGTAGCTTCCTCAGGGGTTACCTTTTAACCATCTTAGCCAACTTTACTTATTTTAGGGATATTACACTTCTAACCCTTTTCATAATTAAGTTATCCATTTACTTTTATTATTAAATAATCCTCTTGACTTTGTCACTTCACTATTATTTAAATAATCCTCTTTGGCTTTTGTCACTTCACTACTTCACTTTATTATTTAAATAATCCTCTTTGACTTTGTCACTTCACTTTATTATTTAAATAATCCTCTTTGACTTTGTCACTTCACTTTATTATTTAAATAATCCTCTTTGAATTTGTCACTTCACTTTATTATTTAAATAAATTCTTCTTTGCAAGAAATTTGACTTCTTTGACCTTTTGGGGCTTCAATCCAACATATGAGGGTCCTGTAAATTCATAAGGCCATAACTCTCAAACCGTGAGGAGTTATGTGACGTTCCACATACCACTAGAAATGACATGACATGTACTATCCATATAGAATAGTCGTACCTACAAATATATCAAAACTAATACCATTATACATCAAACAAACTTGGGTCCATTACCCAAACCTTTGTGCTACCGAAATTTGCTACCAGACTTTCTTCAAGGGTTGACATCAATGACAACCAACCCAATTAATCAACACTCTCTTAACGAGATGAATCTCCATGAGGCATACCTTTTTTTGTTATAATCTACAGGCTGGAAAAAGGGTTAAATTCATGCTAGTAGATGTTCTTCTAGACCAATTTAACGAGTGTGAAGAAACAAGGTCACTCGGTGATATTTTCAATTTTAGGGAGTCTGAAAAGAGCTTAACTATGGACTCTGTGGGGGTTCCTTTTTTGTAAGTAATCTCCAAGGCCCAAAAAAGGTGATAAACCAAAACCAAGGAGAATGTTCCTTTTTTGAAGGTTTAGTCCCTAAGGCCCAAAAAAGAGTTAAATGTATGCCTGAGAATACTCTTCTAGTGAATTGAAGTTCCTAGAGAATACTTTTATTTGTGAAATTCACCGTTCGGACCAAAAAAGGGGTAAAATACCGCCGGACAAACGTGCCTTCAAATTTGAGTTTGGCAAGCGTGAAGGAAAACAAGATTGATTGACAATATTTTCATGTTTAGAGAGTCTGAAAATGGATTAAAGAATACTACAGGGGGCTACTTTTCTTAGTTAATCCAGACGAGATCAAAACGAATAAATACAGTCTCGTTGGATGTTTCTTTTGAATTTCAAAGCGATCTTGAAATACAACAAAGCATGCTCATGAGGTTGTCCCATGAGGTAGAGTCTACACAAACACTATGAACATATAAAGGGGTAGCCTAAAATAACGCCGAATTGGGATGGTGATTATCATATGCGAGTTGATCGATAGTGACAATGCTTCCATTGTGAGGGAAATGCATCACTCGAAATAGCGTAGACACCACAACATTCATAGCATATACATAATCACGTCCGAGAAGCATATTGAAATCTAACGGGCCTTGCACTACTATAACATCGAAAATGACAGTCTTCCCACCTAACGAGATAGGAAACTGAGGAAGAATCCCCAAATATTCACTAGGAAATTTGGCACAAGCCAACAACTCATGTGAAGTAGACACAAGCCCAGGAGATCCCAAGGCTTGCTAACCAAGGAGGATAAAATAATTGTGGAGGCTCCTTCATCCACAATACATTGATAAATGTTTGTTGAATTAACCTCAACCCTTATTTGAAAGGGTGCAGAAGAAGGAAGACGAGGCTCAACAAAGTCATTCCAATCAAAGGAAACCATCCTAGGGCTTGGAGGGGGTGTGCTTGAAGTGAGCAGAATGCCCCCTTGTTATGAAAGTATTGAAAAGGAAATGATAAAAACATAGTCGATAGACACATCACTACCCAAGAGAAGAGTGGGATCAATCGAAGACTGTATTAGCGTGACCACTTTCTCAATCACTGGCTGAATAGGTTGTGAGACAAAATGGTCTACAGGAACATCACCCCCCAAACAAGGAGTGGCATCAACTGAAGATTGCATCAACATGATCACTTCATCAACCAGAGGCTGAATAGAATGTGAGGGAAGCTCAGAAGACTCATAATCAAAATATCTTGCAGATAGGGACCACAATCTTCTTACCTATGGAAGGTCAGGGCATAAATGAGTAAGGTGATATCCCTTGCAAAGATTACAAGGGAACTTAGGCTTACATCCTGTCCATCTAGGTTTTTGAAATGAATCAATGCCCTCAACATGATTAGTAGTGGCTGAATTCTTGTCCCCAACATGACCAGTAGAGGTTGTTGACATATCACTAACATGACTTACAGAGGTTGGTGACTGGTCGATAACATGACTCATAGAAGCTATAGAACTATCACCAGTATGACTAGCAATGACTGGAATTTCCCCCCCAACATGACTTGTAGAGGTTGGGTGCTTTTCCCCAGCATGACTTGCAGAGACTGGGTGTTGGTATTCAACATGAATTGCAGAGGTTGAGGAACTATCTCCAACATGACTTGCAGAGATTGGTGATTGAACTCCAGTATGACTTGCAAGAACTATGTTCATTCCCCCAACATGACTTGCAGAGGCTGGGTGCTTGTCTTCAACATGAATTGCAGAGGTTGAAGACCTATCTCCAACATGACTTGCATAGGTTGGTGATTTATTATTCCTATTCTTCCTCTTTCTATTTCGTTTAGACTTCTGATTACTAGTTTCACTAGAGAAGGTAGAAGGAGGAGGAGATGACTTCATTGATGAAGGAACATCAACATGATTCCCATGACATAAAGTTCTTAACTAAGAAGCATGAAGAGCATTCAAAACATTTGGAATGGTACCCAACCAAACCAGTAGTCCCACATTCAACCCAAGAATGTACAAAGTGGCCATCAAAGGGACACAAACATTTTCAAAGAAAGGAAAAGCACAAGAATCCCCTTACGAAGGGGTTCCTTGGTTGGTGTCGTCAAGAAATTTATCCATGAATATGTTATGCATAGTTTCTCCCCTTGCGGGATCGTTCAAGTCCATAAAAGTCTCACACATTGACTCTGGCGAGCCAGTGGTATAAAAAAAACACCTATAAAGAGGCGGCTCCACATTTCTAAGCGGAAGAATGAAAAGTCCTCACCACTAGTGGAGTGGGTGATCAACCAAATTAGGCCAGAGACTCAAACAAATGACTAACTAACTCACTATGGAAAACATAGGAGCATAAAGCACACACTAAATGCTCCTAAAGGAAAATCAAGAAGATGACTATCTAGTAGGAAGGACAATTACGTCAATCGACACTAGAGAAACTAACCAGTGCAAGTGCAACTTGAACACGAAATCACCCTCCAGGTATACTATGCGAAGAAAAATCTGACGTCTACCCCAGGTATCATGGTATACCACCATAGTCACTCGTGTAACTCCCTAGAATATGGGCAACTAAGTTTCCAGCTCGCAGTCAGTCACCAGGAGGGTATAGTAGACAGTCGGGTGGATCGCAATGAGCAGGATAACAAGTCTGAATCCTATCAAGGGTATCAAAATAAAATGGTATGGAATAAAACAGAGGATATCGAATGGATTTGAGGTCCATGAAGCTCCATAGAAAAATGCAGTTGGTATTACTCTTGAGACAGACCCTCAATATGTGTTCCCCACTACGTTCAATCCAACTTTGGAGGGGTTATCTCCGCTACAATTCCCCACGCGACCTCGTGTTTATACCCTTTGTTAGGGGAGGGTATCGGATAAATTTTATGACACTAGACTAAAACACTCCCTAACTCAGACTCCAATGTTTGATTTAACGGCCTTGAAGAGTTTCCTCTCCAACCTAATTCAAGGCCCTAAAACCCTAAACTAGTGTGTTGACCCTACAAACAAAAAAGTCTAGTGTATTTTAGATTAAGCGTTCTTTTTAAAGGCTTGATTTACTCATAGGGATATGGTGGTGAAACTCATGATGTTATAAAGAGACGAAAAGGAGGAGAAAAATAGGAAACTTGAAAGAAAAATTACTTCTAATCCAAAAGCAAAGTTTTATAACTAACTCTTTGTAACCAACTTTGTTTTAACTAACTTTTTCAGTATCTTGTAAAGAAAACCTAAAACATACTTTCACTTGAATACAATCTAATTATGTTTCAATAAATAAAAAAATAACATAAAAAAAAGACTCTTTTTCCTTTTTCACAAATAACCAACTCTAACTACTTTACCAATCTAAAGAGATTTTTTTTTTTTTTTTAAATTGCATTAAAGAGAAAAAATGAAATAAATCTTTTTATTTTTTCAAAGCAAGTAAAAGGGGTAAAAATAAAACTAAAACGAGACTAAAACATATCTTTATCCCACTGCAGATCGCGGGGAATCGATAAAGAAACCAAGAAGGCAGATCTACAATTCAACAACTTGCTTAAAACCCTTTTAAAATTAAACACAAGAAAATCAAGAAGACAAGTAAAATGAACTCTAAACCCAGGCTATGGATATAAAAAAACACTCTGGATTGATCCAAGAAAATCCTGAGAAGTGTCAACTTCAATCAGGAAAGAGTCAAACCCCCTTTTTTTTCAAAAATTTTCTTGAAACAGAGACGCAGGTTGTTTCATCAGCAACCTACGTATGTACGCAGGTTGTTTATTGATCAAAGCGCGTATGTACGTGGTCTGACTCAAGAAAGGGTGAGTACACCTATGTATATTTCCAAAAATAGAAAATACCAGACAGTCTTACAGGGAAGGGACAAATGGTGTTGCACCTGAAGGTGACCAGAATACCTTGACAGACTCATAAAACTAAAAGAAACTTGTTGGCCCTCGACCAAGTTTTGAGGAAACATTGGTCAGGTTTGACCAGTTTTTGGACTTTGACAGACTGGTCAAAGATGGATCACCCAGGAAGAGTTGAGATCGTGATATATCACTTGATTCGTGGACCTAGCAAGGGGTTCCTTAGGGATTTTGTAATGGGTTATGGGAAGTCGTCCCATGGGTTTACCCATGATTAGGACTTTTTGTAAGGAAGTGTAAAAGTATAAATAAGTAAGATTGTAATGTAGAATGTAGTGAGGAGATATAGCTTGCAAGGCTAAGTGAAATTAGTTTTGAGCACTTTGTGCAACATAACATGTATGTAAGGATATGTGCTTTTTAGAGGAGTTGGCTCTATGCCTTGACCTAATTTTGGGAAGGAGGATTTGGTGCTTAGTGCACAGATCTCCTGTCCTCTAGAAAGTTTGGCTCTGTGGCTTAGTGCATAGGAGTAGATGAATGTAAGAGATTGAATACTAATAAAGAAGAAGAAGAAGTTGGTGGACGTATCCCCACACTGGGGTGAACCACGTATATCTTGTGTTGATGGTTTTCTTTGTGCTATGTTATGTTTGACATTTATCTTCTTAGTGTTCTTGTTATTATGAATGCTCAATGCTTATTTATGTTGAATATGCTAGATCTAACTTATGATGCTAAGTGTGATGTGTATGCTATCATTGTTACTGCACCAATCTGTACTTAGGGTTTGATCTATGATGTGAATAAGAATAATGGTTTGATGCATATTGTTCCTAAGTACTTTGTAGAAGTGTTATAATCACATATATGTGTCCCAGCTTGGTTACAGACACCTAAGTTCTGTAACCACCCCTACCTATACCTCGGGTGAGACTTCGCTTGCTTCGCAGGTGTTTCTGAAAGGGTTGATAGTTAGGGTTTTTTTGGTGCGTTTTTGAAGCGTTGAACCTTGGATCTGCCCCTGTGCCAACAAATGGTTCTATTTTTGGGATGTGAAACTGTGATTACTGGGAACTAAAAGGAGTTGGTGCAGTCCACTATAGTCAATGTAATGAAGATTCCTCATTTTGGTCGACATTAGGAGGTTAACACTTGCGTTAAACTCATTTTATCGTGTTATCATGGTGGATACTTGTGGCTCGACGGGTGGATTACTATGGATCAAGAGTTGATCCACCTGATCACAGGAATGAGCATGCAAGGACCCAACCCTCAACAGTTATACCCAGGGAAGGCCTCAAACCGCTCCCTAGCACAACGCATAAATGAGGCATACGACAAAGTTGAAAAGGGAAATCGAGGCTACAAGGCATCCTCTATCCAGGATGGCACAATGCACCTCACTTACCAACTCATAGATGGAAATATCATCAGAAAGAACTGCTCCACACAGGTCACCGGGTTCGTGGTAGACCTCGTAGGGAAATGCATGGAGGGAATGCAGATGAATTGGGTGAGTTACCTCGTCAACGAGCTTGAGAAAGACTGTCGTGAAGCGTGGGATCAGGGATGCGAGTTCCACTTTAGCTGGCTACTCATATTGATTGCATTTTTCACTTGGCAAATGCCTGAGAGAGAAATCTTTCTAGAAATTGAACCATCGAAACCATTGGCAGCTAGATTTTATACATTATGGTATACAAACGACATGTAGAAGCAATGGTAGTCGAACACAGTGTTCCATGCATACTATCAACAACTGAAGATTTCCATAGAGTCATTCCTGCGCATGACACCATGTACCTTGCACCAGTACAAACAATTAGCCAAGTTCCGAATAGATCGTCACTTTATCTATATCACTACGCGTAGGGATGAGAGTAAGGAAGAGTTACAGTATTATTATAAGATGACCGACGAAGACATGGAGCAGATCATGAAGGAATGGCAGAAGGAATGTTAGACACTTGTTGCATATGCAGAACTCTCTGAGACTAATATCATAGGAATCCCCTTGGTCACTCGAGTTGATCACGTTGGACAGACCAGCGTGAAGAAAAAGAAGAAAAAGGAGGAAGTTCAGAATATAGAGATTGACGAGGAGGAAAACACCTCGGAAAAAAATGGATCTGGCTCACTAGGAGGAGGACACGAAGTAAATGGAGAAGGAGGAGGGTATGAAGAATAAAAACAAGAAGAAGGTGAAGCTACATCGTCGAAATATACCCCTCCCGATACTGAAACACTGAAGAAGAGGAAGGTTTCTCCACTAAAACCTTCAACAAGAAAGAAGACCCATGCCAGTAAGGCCCAGCTAGAGGCCACGCTCATGGAGGATGACATCGGCTTGGTCTGTGAAGCGATGGAGGATGCATGTGAAGATCTCTTGCAAAGATATGGAGCGAAGTAGGAAGAGATATACGAAAGGGTCGAGAAGGAGCTGAAGGAAATACAACAAGACATCCAATTGATCCACACAATGCCTACTACGCCTTCTTTGTCACACGTTGCAGAATTGGGGGATGAGCCCGCCCAATTTTGATGACTTGTATATGCAACAAAGGCTTGACTCCAGAAATTCCAAGAAGAAAAAAATAAGGCTACAGAAGCCTTGAATAAAGAAAAAGAGGAAGTCTTAGAGCAACTATGAGTTGCATGGTACTGTGTAACCTCTTATGAAAATGTGAAAGATGAGTTGCGGGTGGTGCTCGCTGAGTACAAAGAAAATATATAGAGAGAAAAGGACCAGCTTCTCGCAGAGAAGACTATGGTCAAAGAAGCAGTGAATAAAGCACTTCGTTTTGTGTCATGCTTGGCACAAGAGGAATATGAGTCAGTCAAGGTTCAAGTGGTGAATCTCACTAAGGCCATCCAACAGCTTCAAGCAAGGATAACATAGTTAGATATCCAAGCAGTACTAAGCACTCCGTAGGAGGTGAAAGAATAGAGAGAGGAAGCCACTAAGAACACAGTAGGAAGGATCATATCCCTAGACTATGAGTGAAAACAGTTGAGCGATAGGAGCGCGTAGACTTATGAACTCCTTGTAGAAGATCTAGAACTCAAGAAATTGGAAGCATAGCTACAGGAGGTGTAACAACATGCATCCACTGTGCAGGCACAGATGAAGTTACTCACTGCAATCAATAGAATGAAAAGATCTCAAGAACAATGTGCAGTCCAACAAAAAATTACTGCCATCCAGGGAAGAGTAATGGAAGTCACGCAGAAGATGCAACCAGTGCACACTGAAGCCTGCCAAGTGTTTGAAGAGATTGAAGGACAAGGCTTGTAGCTAGACCAAGTGGTTTCAATAGTGGAACAATGCCTGGAAGGACCTGTTACAATGCAGATGATCCAAGAGCTTGTTGAGCAGGAGGCCTAGGTGAAGTAGCAAGTCGAGGCAACTCGAGTGAATCTCGATACCTTCGAAGCAATGTTCCCCATATTTGAGTGACTTGGGATCAGTCACAGGTGAGTGTTGGGGGCCTGTTGGCCCTCGACCAAGTTTTGAGGAAACATTGGTCAGGTTTGGCCACATTTTGGACTTCGACAGGCTGGTCAAAGATGGAACGCCCAGGCAGAGCTGATATCGCGGGATCTCACTTGATTCATGGACCCATCAAGGGGTTCCTTAGGGTTTTTGTAATGGGTTATGGGAATTCGACCCATGCATTTACCCATGATTAGGCCTTTTTGTAAGGAAGTGCAAAATTATAAATAATTAAGAATCTAATGTAGAAAGTAGTGAGGAGATATAGCTTGCAAGGCTAAGGGAAAGTATCTTTGAGCACTTTATGCAACATAACATGTATGTAAGGCTCTGTTCTTGTTAGAGGAGTTGGCTCTATTCCTTGACCTAATTTTGGGAAGGAGGATCTGGTGCTTAGTGCGTCGATCTCCTATCCTCTATGAATTTTGGATCTGTGGCTTAGTTCACAGGAGCAGATGAATGTAAGAGCTTTAAGACTAATAAAGAAGAAGAAGAAGTTGGTGGACGTAGCCCCACACTAGGGTGAACCACATATATCTTGTGTTAATGGTTTTCTTTGTGCTATGTTATGTTTTCTATTTATATGCTTAGTTCTCTTGTTATTATGAATGCTAGATATATTTATGAATGCTTAGTTCTTATTTATGTTGAATGTGCTAGATCTAACTTATGATGCTAAGTGCGATGTGTATGCTATCATTGTTACTGCGCTGATATGTACTTAGGGTTTGATCTGCGATGTGAATAAGACTAATGGGTTGATACATGTTGTTCCTAAGTACTCTGTATAAGTGTTATAATCACAGATTTGTGTCCTAGATTGGTTATAGACACCTGAGTCCTGTAACCTCCCCTACCTCTACCGTGGGTGAGACTTCGCTTGCTTCGCAGGTGTTACTGAAAGGGTCGGTAGTTAGGGTTTTGTTGGTGCATTGTTGAAGCATTGAACCTTGGGTCTACCCCTGTGCCAAAAAAACTTGAAAGGAAAACAAACCAATAAAGCAACCCAAAATCCCATAAAAAACCCTAGAGGTATCCCTAGTATGGTCACTAGTTCTGCTAGTGGGAAATAACACCCCTTTAACTACACCAAGGTTTACAATGTAGGAAGAGCGAATAACCGTCTAAAATATAATTAATTCTCAATACTACCCCAAACATACCAAAACTAATTAAAATAAATCAAAGAGAAAGGATATCGAGTAACTATACCTTTAATCCCATGCCTGGTGATGGTCTCCTCGTGCTTCGAAGTTCCACTAACTACATGTCTCCTTCTAAGGATGACCTACATCCAAAGATTGACAAACAAAGAAATAAAATAATGTTATTCCATATATAATTTAGGGTTAGATGTTATAATGTCAAGCATAAATCAATAAAAGTATTCAAGACACCACCAGTTGGGATAGGAAAATGTAATTCTTTTATTCATAACAAAAATATTATACCTCTACAATCTAAGTCGGCCACTATTCCGCAAACCTGGTCTAGGCTCCTCTTCACCATGCTCCAAGTGCACCTTGTATAAAATTATCCTCTCAACATTCTGATCTCTTGTATGGAAGGGAATGGGTTAAATGGAGGAAGAAGGGGCTAATGAGGGAATGCTAAGGTAATTTCTCACAAAAGGCAACAATATCTTGGGCAAGGAGGGGAAGTGAAATCGGGAAGAGTTCCATTGTTCTTATGCTTAGGTATGAAATTATACCCCAACACCTCCTTTTATATTCCAAAAGTATGGTTATTCGGTTGGGTGACAGGCTATAACAGGTGAATTAGTTGGGAAACCTCCAATATCTCGTGAATTTCAACGAATTCCTTGCAACTTTTTATTTTTTGCCACTTTTGCAAGCATACGCGGGTTGTAATGATACAACATGTGTATTCACGCTAGCTGTAGTGGTGAAAAAAGCATATGTATGCAGGAAGTAATGGTGTAAGGTGCATACATCTTCTAATTTTTTTTTTTTAAGAAGATATTCTCATTAGTGCTTTGGAAAAAAATGCAAGTAAGAGGGCCAAGGCCATGTATGCATGTGTAGAGAATTTAGGGCTATACCAATGTGGCCATGAATATTGGCACATTGATTAAAGTCATTTGATATTTGAATTGAATTTGGAAAATTTAGTATGTTGAAAGGATGCATACGTAAATAACAATATTTCCTTTTGCTTTGTACCCTTGAATATATGAAAATGACTTGGACTGATAGAATGCATCGTTTTGAAAATATAAAGTGCATGAAAACTAACAATTTGTTTGGCCGAGGAATGTTGGAATTGAAGGAAGAAAGGGTCTTGAATATGGAATTATTGTAAGCCCATAAGGAATACCAATTTCCTACTAAGCCAAACTTCTATGGGAAGGAAAGTTCCATAATTGTGAATCCGATTCCTGTGCGGAATAGATTTGAAAATAAATGTGGAATTTGGAAATCTGTGGGTGATAAATTTGCAAGAAAATTATGAATTTGAAATTGATGATAATATCTCATAATTTATGTATACCTATGATACAGCTGAGATGAAAAATATCTATCTAGGGAGGATAGATGAAGGCTGCAAATATGGAAAGCATGACAAAGGCTATTGTTGAGACATGAGAACCCTATGGTAAGACATGATCACCCTAGAATATATTGTGTTGTGGAAACACAAGCCAGAGGGATGCCTCAGCAGACCAAGTCTGAGGGACGACTCGACTGTAAGGCTCAATGAAGTCTTTATAACTCTTCTTGTGTGATAAAGCCTTGGCAAGGAAATATGGATCGACCAAGGGACTTCATAACAGAGAAGGGGATGCCTAAGCATGGGCCTAGAGGGCGAGTGACCGAAAGGAAGAGGAGACTTTGATAATTATTATAAACTATTGATTAGGATCATGCACACAATAGGTATGTCAAGGAAAACAAATGAGCCAAGATAACAAGATATCCATATGGATGCAAATCCATGAACTACACAGATAGGTATTGTGCTAGATTGTGACATTTTTCCTCTTGAATTTTGCACAACAATAAGATGTTTTTGCATGAAATTGTGATTAATATGCTTGTTGTCCAAAATTATTGAAGGAAGTCAATGAATTCCAAGGGTCTGGAAAGGAACTGACCAAGAAAGAGGATCAATATTTATGAAGCAGCTAAATGAAAAATGCATGACATGTGTTAATGAGAAAGAACACCAAGGACGATGTTCCTTTTAAGGGGGAGGGGATTGTAATACCCCCATTTCCCCCAACTTGTAATTAATCATTAATTATGATTACCATGCTATGGCATGTGAACAATGTAAAAGAATTATTGTTTAGATTGACAATAACTGACTATTGGGGTGAAGCCTTAAAGTACTGGCCATGATATCACTAGAGGAAAGAGTGAGGAAAATGTAGAGAGGGTTCATTAGGTCAAATGACCCAAATTATCCTTGTTGAAATAATAAGCCTCATACTTATCCCAAAGAAAAATCAGTTAATGAAAGAAGGACTGGTGGTTTTATTATAAAATACCCCCACAAATGGAAGCATGGAGAGTCTGGATGAGGAGACAAAAAACTATCAACCCAAAGTACCATAGAGTGTAGTTTTCTTGCATGCCTAGATTGACTCAAGTTCCTTTTGACGGAAAAAATAAGACAGGTCCAGAACCTCCCTGGGGGGGAAAAGGAGAGGGCGTGCAAGAGAACAAGGATACCATTCTGAAAGAGGAAGAGGGTGTGAGGCTCTCCAGCTGAGTAGAAGAACTGGAATAACAAGTTTTTCCAGTTAAAAAGAGAGAAGAAGAGAAAAGATCTCAGAGAGTTTGCAGAAAACATGACCTGAGCAGAAGGTCACGATCTTGATGCTGAGGGAGCATCTGATAAACTTCGTAGAGGATGTGACAGAGAAAGGATCTCTGAGAAATTTCAAAAGTTCCCTAGTGATATCATGTCTTGGCACGGGGGTGGCAAGAGTGTTAAGAATGAATGCCTTTGAGCCTACAGTTAGGTGGAAAGGCAAACACCCATAGTTAGTTGGTCGATGATTGACTATAACAGATATCAATTTCATATACCCTGTGTACTAGAATTGAAATGAGTGGTTGGATGTCTGTGTCTATGACTAAACTTTGCATTGCATGATTAATAATAGTAATTATTATTGTTCTTCTATGAACCCATGCATTTGAATGGTTTATGTTTGCCTCTTCTTAGCAGAAAGAGAACTATTAGACATGGGTCTTCAAATGAAATTAAGAATATGACTATGGTTTCTGTGCTGGTTGGAAAATCCTTAAGGGTTTTTTCCCAAGGATTGATTTTGTAATGTAAGAGTCAGGGTAGAATTCGCTAGAATTCTTTAGTCTTGTCGACCCCTCGAATTTACCTTCGCATGTTACTAAATTTTATCTCTATGGATGGAGAGTGCCTCCTTCAAACCATTTGTTTGTGTGACCGAGGGCTCATGCCCACAACCCTAACCAAATCACAGCTAAGATTTGAGCATGTATCCCCATAACTAGTTAGGGAATCCATATGACCAAGACCTTGGAACCCTTCACTAGGTCTGAAAGGGAGCTAAGCGATCTTAGCTTTGGGACTCTGAGAGTCCAGAGCTCTAAGATGTTATAAATTTACCACACGGAAAACCAACCAAAGGAAACCTGCTGGTACAGTTACTAGAGAGGTTGACCGACATTTGGCAGTTTCCTTAACTGTGACCATGTGATTTGTCCCATTGTTAAACCCTAATCAACTTCTCAGTCGCAAATTAGCATGAACCCTAGATCCAAGGATGCTTCTGGATCTCCTTTGGCCATTGGATCTAAGCCATGGTCAATCTAGAGTTGACCACTTTGGGAGAACAAGAGTGTTAAATGGGTGGAACCCCCGAACACTGAAGTTGTGAAGCGACAAGGATCATCGATCTGAGGATGCTTTGGGATCTCCCCTGACTGCTGGATCTAGACTGTGTTTATTCTGACGTTGAACACTATGGGAGTAAAAAGGAAAAATAAACACCCAAACCCATGAACGCTAAAGTCCCAAAGAAACAAAGGTTGTAGATCTATGGATCTATGTGGACCTATCTCGACCATGGGATAAAATGGGTATTGGAAGGTTGCTGGCGGGATTTCAGAATTCAGAGCTCCGGGTGATTTCACAAGTAGGAGAGGCTCTCAGAGGCTTTCCATCCACAATGATGTGGCACACTTATGTCACCTAGTGTGACGTGGACCCATATTATGCATTCCACATGTAATCTCGATTCATGCTCTTTACATAACTTATGTGCCAAATGGAACTTGACACGTGTCCCTCGTCGATTGTGCCATGAGTCATCTCCATATTTTTCCACATGTCATCCCCTAGTGGGTAGTTTCTTGACCTAACAGCTAATGGGACCCTAAGAGTTTGGGAGTTCGAGACTCTTGGAGGCTTAGGGTGTTAGAACATATTCTCCAATAGGGCCGAATGTCGGAGCTACATGGAAATACCTCGAGACTTCGAGATTTTTTGGGGTATGTTCATAAAAAAACTATGAAGAACCGCGTTGAAGGTCAAAGCCACGTGGTAGGATTTTGGGGTTTTGAGACTTCAAACAATATGCGATTAGAGAAAAGGGTGTTCAATGTTGGAGCGCCCAACATTGAAATCCATTAAGCCTATGCATTGAATGAGGGTGAATCTCAGCCAATGGATTTAATGGTGGGTTGATATCCACCATAGATGCAGGAGTTCTAGGGTACTCTGGGAATTCAAGACTCCAGAAATTTTGCAGACGTGGACACGAAGGACGAAGGGTCGAAGGCCCAGTAATCGCGAAGGCATGGGGAACATCCTCGTAACCGCTCCTCCAGTGGCCATGTCATCACTAAAGGATGAAAACCTTGGTCAAGTTTGTGCCAGGTGGGATGGTACGAATAAGGTGACCCCATGTAGGCCACATGGCCTTTCACCAATGATCCCTAAAGAGCTTCAGAGGGGCATAACTTCCAATCCAGAGCTTAGATTTGAGCATGGTAAAAATCATTGGAAAGATCTTGATGAGAAGAAGGTGATGGAGATCTCAGGAAGAGGATTTGAGATGATTGAGAAAATCAAAATTTTGATGCCCCATCCCTTAAAAAGGTACTTTAGGGGTCGGGTGGGTTACAACTTTGTGTCAATGTGCTCCTTTATGCATTGTCTGTATCCAATTAGAAGGCTACATCTTCTGATATTTAGGTTTATACAAGATTCCTCCGCACCTCGCGCTATGTCTTCTATGCAACCTACTACATTATATCTCCTGAGATTTAGGATCTCAAAGACATATAATGAAAATACCATATTAATATTCTTTAGATCAATGCCAACAACATAATACCATGTCTAACAGATATAACAGGAGCAGTTGCAAGTGGGATTCAACTGATTGAAGTTGCAGGGTAGGGTCATGTCGTATGGAGTTTTTTATATTCTTTGAGTGTGTGTACATAGGTCTTCATGGAGACAGGAAGACATACACTATTTTTCTTAAGGAAAATCGCATACATCTCGAGAAGTGTGAAAGTACAAGGTTGTACAACAATAGAGGATATTTCTAGGGTTTGTAGGTACTGTTCATAGTGTTATCTACTTCTTTGTTCATAGTTTGTAGGATTTGAATGATAAACTTAGTTGTTGGGTGTTGGCCCTTGGTTATGGAAGTAACTGAAGATCAAGGAAGAAAAGGAAAAATGCGAACTACACGGAAGACACAGTGACTGTTACTGGGTTGAAGTGAGAAAAAGAGCAGAAAAGACTGAGCCAAGTCTAATAAAGCAAGTTGTTGGATGAGGAGATCAAATATGACAGATCAAAAAGGAAGATGTATCGTGGAAAACTCAACAAGCGGAAAAATCCATCGTTGGATGCTTTGGAGCACCACGCGAGATGGAAGGAAAGACAGGTTGGCGAAGCCCTAAAAATGCAGGTCAAGTTGACCTAGGGTTTTGGTATCTAGGGTTTTGACACTTAGGTCTCAGCTTAAGGAAGTCGGTGAGTGATTGTAATGTATAAATAAAGGTCAAGAGGACTTGGGTAGGGTTGTCATTATTTTTGTTGATAGAGAGTTCGGGAATGTTATGAGGAGAGATTTCTATTGAGAGAGAAGTATTGTATCATGAGAGAAGTTTGTGTTGTAAGATATTCAGCTGGGTGCAAAGATCAACCCTACAGTTGGGTGCGTAGGGAAGGGATAAAGAGAGAGAAAAATAAATATGAAGAGAAGATCTGCTAAATAAGAGCACATATAAGAACTATATGCTTTCATCTTAATATATTATAAAGCACAGTTTTGTGGACGTAGCCCTAAAGAGAGGGTGAAAAACGTATATCTTGTGTCGTGTGTGATTGATGCTTCGTTCGTTGTCATTTGATATGATTCTATTATGAGAACGTGTTAGATATAAGATATAACCTGCGCAGTAGGTTGTAGGAAGATAAAGAATACCAGATTGTTGTGTGTGGGTTTCTTTGAATCCAATTTGCATTCCTTCTGGTTGTAGACATCTTTTTCCTGCAAACCCCTCATAGTTTCTTCGGGTGAGACTACATCTACCTCACAGGTGTTGCCTAAAGGGCTAGTAGTTAGGGCTTGTTGGTGTGCTCTTGGAGATAAACCTTGGGTTTGCCCCTGTGCCAATGCTGGGAAAAAGATCTTTGTGTATTGTGGTTGAAATTTTTGGTTTCTAGTATTGCTTCCGATATATTTATTTGACTTGAATATTCCAGCAAGTGTCTGTTGTTTTGTGAGATGCTAATTTGATTTACAATAAGGAAATCACTAGATAACAAGATACCTAGGGCCAGAGTAAGGGATTTCAACAATATCATTCTCAATATCCATTCCATATGCAATGTTCTAATTTATGGGAAGTAAGCTGCATAGACCATTTTTATGAAGTTTGTAATCATTTTATGATTCCTCTATACATGGATTTAAAAAATCAACCATCTACTAGGTTTACTTAGGAATCCATGAACACTGTCGCGCAAATCAGACACTGGTTCATTGATTAAGAATTATCTTACATAACAATCTATGTTTGTGAAAGAGAACCTCACATTTTTCCAAGATATGTTCTAGATAGAATGGTTCTTAGAGAGATAGCATATCAGACTATATTCATTGGTATTGATTCCTCCTTATCAAAAATTAAGAAAAAACAGTGGCCATATTTTCCTATTTAATTGGGAATTTATTCCTTATTGAATTCCAAACATGCCTTAAAATAAAATGAACAACTTAAGGAATTTGGTTAGCTCGAGGAAATTTTAAAAGACATGACCCAACTGGTTTGGTTAAGAAGTATTGCAACATGGTTAAAAATTTCAAAGTTTATAATCATGAGGATGATCCATTTGATATTGTTTTTTAGAGAGCTCAGAATTATCAAGAAGCAGCCCAAATAATTTAGGATTTGAATAATAGTCCTAAGATACAAGAATTATTGAATTGACAGTTTGAAAGGAAAAAATATTTTCTAATAGAAAAAGTGAAAAGAAAGGAATTATACAAGGAAGTTCAGATGAAGAAGAGGATGCAATATTAGAGTTTGAAATAGAAAAAAATCAAAATAATTTAGCTAGTGACATGCAAATTGATAAGCATAATCGGGATGATGATGTAATAGGGATAGATGATCAAAATAAAGAAAATGAAGATACACATCCAAACACTCAGGAAAAAAAAACATTGTAGACTCTTGAGAAATATTTTGAAGAGAGAAAAGAAGGTAGTACCACCCAAGGATTTGAACACACTTGTTAAAAGGTCATCACGACTGTCACTACCATTGATACCACCCCAATTAATTCTATCTCTGGTAGATTAATATATACAACCTTTGATATTGAAAACTTTCAACCCATTCAAGAAATTGTCTTGCCTCTAAATACTTATGTGTATAGTGATACAACACAAACAATTTTCAAAAGAAGAAACAAGAAGAGAAAAATAGGGCAACATGAAGAGACTTCACAAGAATTGGTTCAACTATGGAATGAAACAAATTTGAATGAGCTATATTTTGTAGAAGAAGTTGTTGGTGCAAACAAATGGTTTATCAACAAACTCACTTACCAATTGAGAAAGGAAAAGAAGCAAGTGGAATATTTGTAGGAGAAATTAAATGCTCGAGAATCGATCTTGTCGAGAGAACACCAATCCCAAATGGATAAGTTTATTTAAGTGAATAAGGTATCCATTTATACCATTGAAAAACTTAAAGATGAATCAAATGACATCAAAATAGAACATGTTCATAAATTAGTTGTTCTCCAAGAAGAGAAGAAAGGAACGATTAAGAGCCATGATGAGAAAATTAATGTTACGGTGGCCCAAATCAACGAGTTAAAGGAGAAACAAGAGAACAAATATCAAAACAAAGGCAATTGAAATAAGTGATAGATTATCTTCTCTTTGAGAATTATTTTACGCTAAGATGAATGAAATCAAAGGACAACACTACCAAATGTTGAAATTCATTGAAGAATCTAAAATACAATATGAGAAACAAGAAGTTTCTCATGATTATTTTGATAAAATATAAGTATGGGAAGAAAAATATAATAATGTGCCTAAAGATTGCTCTAGATTGACGGATGAGGAGAAAATCCAAGGGAAATCCTCACTATATTCTTGGTGCACCAATTGTGATTTTTCACAGGATTTGATCAAGGAAACCAATAAGAACTGCTCAGATCTCTGATATTTTTCTTTCGATATGTTGGGGAATAGGGTGGAACACAAAATGAAATAGAGAAAAAAAATACTGCAGATAATCGAAGAGGAAAAAAAAATTTCGAAGACAAGGGTGGTATCTAAATACACTGTTACAACACTTAAGAAGAACACACTTTGATATGAACATCATAGTGCATGTTGAAAATCTTGATCCATATGATCTATTACACAATCGTCATGATGAAAGTGACCTAAGGGGTCTTATTTTTATATCCTCAATATATAACTGATTTCCATAGAATCTAGAAGATCTTATCCACATGTAACCATCGCCTATTAGAGTTGATTCCACTAAGTATGCTTTGTTGAGTCAGTTTGACATGACTCGAACCAACCGATTATCTGTCCAACTTATAGTCTATTGTCACTACAACAAAACATACCATTAGTGCCTAGCATAACACTGAAATTTAGTGTATTTGAGTGCATGAATTGGGCAGATTAGATGGCACACAACCCGACGCTAAACAACGTGTTCAGTTGGGCATCGGTTTTAGCGCCTGGTTTCGATATTGTTTTAACGCCTAATTTAGCTCATGGTTTAATGCCTAGTTTAGCACCTAGTTTAGTTCCTAGAATAACTTTGAAATTGATAGTTTTCTCCTAGTTTAGCGCCTAGAATAACGTTGAAATTAACAGTTTTCTCCTAGTTTAGCACCTAGTTTAGCTCTTGATTTAGCGCCTAGTTGAGATCCTGGTTTAGCGCCTAGTTTAGCTCTTGGTTTGGAACCTAGTTTAGATCCTGGTTTAGTGACTAATTTATATCCCGGTTTAGCACCTAGTTTAGATCTTAGTTTTCTCCCAATCATGCTTCCTATTTCTCTTCTAGTGTAGTGTCGAAAATAAGTTTGACTTCCAAATTAACACTAAGATGTGATTCCATTATTGCATCGTTTTTATTCTTAAATTTCTTCCAATTTTACTTATTTGTTTTCTACCTGAATTGTTTCTTTTTCTGCTCCATAGGTAGCTCCAAGGTTTTCTTTTGGTTTGTCTTCCATTGTTGCTAACATTTTTGCTACCAAAATTATTATTTTTTTGCTTCCAAAGTTCCACCAGGTTTTGCTCCTTAATTAGCACCGAAGTTTTCTTCCAGAATGGCTTCCTTGTTAGCTCCATGGTTTTCTTACTTTCAGTTCCAAGATTTGCTTCCTTTTTAGTGCCTAGTTTTGCTTATTTTTTAGGTCCAGGGTTTGCTTCCTTTTAGTGTTGGGATTTGCTTCTTAATTAACATCCAGTTTTTCTTCTTGTTAAGCAACCAATTTAGATTCCTACTTAGATCCATAAATATCTCCAAATTTAATGTTGAGTTTTACTTCCATTTTAGAGCTAGATTTTGCTTCCATTTTAACAACTCATGTTGCATCCTTTATAGCTTCCATTTATTAATTTAACTTTTTTTATTTCAATTTAATTAGTTAAATATATCATGCATCTTAAAAAATTTATATTATTATAGAGTAAGTCATATTGCATTTGAAGTATTTTATATGATATCTTTTATAAATGATTTTTTGGAAAATGGACATCCATACAAACTAACAACATCATTATACTTATTAAATCTCCATCTAAATAAAATATACAACATATAGTATATATAAAATAACAAGATAATGATTATAACATGATCATCATCTATAATTAAAACTAGTCTAATATAACAATTAGGTAAGTATTATGTCAAACAACTTATATCTTTAATACTAATAAGATCATCATCATATATAACTACAACAAGTGAAAGTCAAATATGAAAGTAGATCAATAACATGTTAGAATTATACATGGCCAATAATCAACGTAATTCAAACTGATATATGTCCAAATGATATAAGTCAAAATGATAAATGGTGTAACTCAAAATGATACATGTCAAAATGATACAAGTCAAGATGATACATTTCCAAATGATATAAGTCAAAACGATAAATGTCAAAATGATAAAACTCAATAATATGGTATCGAAGGTGAAAATGATACATATGATAGTAAACATGAAAATAAGCATCATAACGATATATCAACAACCATCCATGATGGAGTCTATATGATCAATGCCGCTAGCTACTACTAGAAACTAGGTGATCATCATCATCATCATCATCATCGTCGTCGTCATCATCATTATCTTGATCATCATCAATGTGGTCATCATCGTCATCATTCATAGTGTCTTATGCATCTGCCTCATCATCATCATCTACCATCTCTGTAACAGACCCATTATAATCTATATCTTGTTGGAAAAACAAGATTGCAGAGCAATAAAATAAAACAAATGCGGAAATAAAAAACATAATATACACAATATATACATGGTTCACCCAATGTGGGTTACATCCACCAGAGAAATTTCCAGGTCCTTCCTTTATTATTATCCAGAAAATGAAGGGATACAAACTACAACACACCCATTGCAACTTCTTCTTCTTTCTCTCACAATATCCTCTCTTAGAATACAATATTCACAATGATACATAGTTGCAATACATTTCTCTCATAAAAGAGGGTTTCCTTCTTGGGAAAAACTCTAACATAAATTCCACCGTCAGATCTGTGAACTTATAATGAATGGTCCAGATTTACTATGAAATTAAAATATACATTTACAAGGAATTTTTTTCTTCGGGGGCCTGCTTTCCCCCAAACCTCACAAGGGGGGTAACCCCCCCTGTACTCCCCCGCGTGGAGGAGTGTAGATTATTTTTGGGTGTAAATTATTCATGGGGTATCAACATGGATGAAAACAAATACCTCTGAATTAGGAAGCTAAACATGCCCCACAACCAACAATCTCCCACTTGGAGACTGATCTCAACAACTACATTGATGGTGTATCTGTTGGACTATGATCCTCATTGGACCTAAAAAATTTCTGATCTTCACCTTCATGCTTGAAGACCAGTTGAAACTAAGCATGAATTCAGTTTCTCCTTGGTTACTCCCTTAGTTAACATGTCTGCGAGATTCTGGCTAGTGTGTATCTTTTCCAACTTCAAATGTCCATCTCTCAAGGAGAATCGTATGAAATTGTACCTGCATTGTATATGCTTAGTATTTGAATGGAAGGCTGATTTATTTGCAATATGAATGTCACTCTCACTATCATAGCACAACTTTCTATTCTCTTGCTTCTTTTCTAATTCCTCCATAAACCTTTGTAACCAAATCATCTCTTTACTAGCCTATGTAGCAACAACATACTCTGCCTCTGTTGTTGAAAGTGAAACAACCTTTTGTAGTTTCAAAATCCAACTTAATTTTGTTCCACCTACAGTAAAAACATACCATGTGGTGCTCCTCCTGCTATATTTATCACCTTCCATATCTGAATCAACATATCCCTATAGAACAATGTCTAAACCTTCAAAACATAGTGCATGAGTAACACTATCTCTCAAATACCTGAGAATCCACTTCACTGTCTCCCAATGTTCTTTACCTAGATTTTTCATATACCTACTCACAACTCCCACTGCATGTGCAATATCTGGTCTTGTGCAAACCATCACATACATCAAGCTTCCAATTGCTGATGAATAAAGGACCCTGGACATGTATTTTATCTCCTCCTGTGTCTTGGGACAAATGTCTTTAGTTAATTTGAAATGGTTGGCCAAAAGTGTACTAATTGGTTTTTCATTCTACATTCTTAACCTCTCCAACACCTTCTCTATGTACTCACTCCAAGACAATGTTAATTTGCTATTTTTTTTGTCTCTTGTTATTCTCATACCAAGTATTTTCTTTGCAACACCCAAATCCTTCATTACAATTGAATTAGTTAATTTCTTCTTGAGCACATTCATATCCTGCACATTAGACCCTGCAACAAGCATGCCATCTACATACAATAGCAAGATAATATAGCTTCCATTTTCTATCCTTTTAAAATAAACATAGTGATCAGAATGACATCTACTATAACCTTGTTCTATCATAAACCTGTCAAAATTCAAATACCACTACCTTGGAGCTTTCTTTAGTCCATACAATCTCTTCTTCAACCTGGATACCGATTTCTCCTTCCCTTTGACCTCATACCCTTGTGGCTATTGCATATAAATCTCTTCCTCTAAATCCTCATGGAGAAAAGTTGTTTTTACATCTAATTGTTCAAGATGTAAATCTTCTACCGCCACAAGACTTAAAATAGTCCAATTGAAGTCATTTTAACAACAGGTGAAAATATTTCATCAAAATCTATACCTTTATTTTGTGCAAACCCCTTTACAACAAGTATATCCTTGTACCAATTTTTTCCTCCATATTCTTCCTTCAACTTGTAAACTGATTTATTCTATAATACTCTTTTTCTTGCAGGAAACTGAACCAAATCCCAAGTCTGGTTATTTACCATGGAATCCATTTTCTCTTTCAATCCTTGCTCCCACTTATTTTTGGTGTCTACCTGCATTACCTCTTCATAACATTCTGGTTCACCAGAATCAATCAACAATAAATAATACAATGAAGGATAGTATCGTTCAAGGGGTCTAATTAACTTGGTAGATATTCTAACAACACTTGCAGGAGTTTGAGGTACTTGTTGTTTGTGTTGTTGTACATTTTGATTTGTTGGTCCCTTTGGAATTTCTTTTTGGGTGACCTCATCAAGCACTGTGTATTCTGTTTTTTATTTTTCTTGTATCTTTCCCTGCAACTGATCTTTGTACATGACTTTATCATTGAATATGACATCTCTAATCCTAATGATTTTGTGATTTTCATAATCCCATAAGCGATAACCAAAATCATTAACATCGTATCTAATAAAGGTACACTTCTTGGATTTTACCTCAAGCTTTGTTCTATTTTATTTATCAATATGGAAAAATGCTTCACAACCGAAAGTCTTCAAAACATAGTATTTTACCTTTTTACCTGTCCATTACTCCTCTGCAATTCCACCATCCAAAGAGCTTGAAGGTCCTTTGTTTATTAAGTAAATAGTAGTATCTACAACATCTGCCCAGAACTGTAAGGGAAAACCAACATGCAATCTCATACTTGTTGGCCCTTGACCAAGTTTTGAGGAAATATTGGTCATGTTTGACCATTTTTGGGACTTCGATAGGCTGGTCGAAGATGGAGTGCCTAGGCGGAGCAGAGATCATGGTATCTCACTCATTTTTCGATCTTGGGGACCCAACAAAGGGTTTACTATGGTTTGTGTAATGGGTTATGGGATGTCATCCCATGGGTTTATCCATGTTTAGGCCTTTTTGTGAATGTATAAATAAGAAGTAGCTAAGCGATATAAGTAGTAGTGTTATCTATGTGCACAGTATGTTTGTCTTAATGCAAGAGATTGGAATTTTATTTGTGCAATATGGCTATGTAAAGTAAGGCTTTGTGCTATTAAGGAGTTGGCTCTGTTCCTTGACCTGATTTTGGGGAAGGTGGATCTAGTGCATTGTGCGCAGATCACTTGTCCACTGTGGAGTTGGGATCTGTGGCTTTATGCACAAGAGCAGATGAATGTAAGTAGATCGAAGACTAATAAATAAGAAGAATAAGTTTCTGGACATAGCCCCCACACTGGGGTGAACCACGTATATCATGTGTCTTGATGTGCTTTGTGCGATGTTGTTTATGTGCTTATTTTCTTAGTGTTGTTGTTGTTATGTATAATGAATGCATTTGATGTTGTAGCTTAGTGATTAATGGTGTAAATGAATACGAGATCTAAATTAATGCTATGTTCTAAGAGGTTTTAAGGGCTTGATCTTGATTGTTTTTTTGATGATCTGTAATAAGGGTTTTATCTGCGATGTGAATGAGATTCAAGAACTAATGCATATTATTGTTTAAGTGCTCTGTTAAGTGTCATAATCACATATCTATGTCCCAGATTAGTTGTAGACACCCGAGTCTTGCAACCCCCTGCCTCTACCTCAAGTGAGACTTCATCTTCTTCACAGGTTTTGTCGAAAGGGATGGTAGTTAGGGTTTTTTTGGTGCGTTTTTGAAGCGTTGAACCCTGGGTGTACCTCTGTGCTAACAAATGGTTCTCTTGTCGAGACTTGAAACTGTGATTGCTGGGAACTGAAGAAAAGAGAAATCTTTGTGTGTATATATATTTCTACAGTGCGCAATATTCTAACCAACCTGTGAAGCCCTATGCTAAGAAAGAAACTGGATCTGAAGAAAAGAGGTAAGATATTAAAGCTTTGTGCTCTAGTAAAGGTAAGATAAGTGGAAATTTTTTCTTCAAAAGTATGAACCTAGGTCTGTTTGATAGATTTTTTCCTAGTTTGAAAACTAGGGCATAGTTAGAAGAAAGAGTTGATATGAATAAATTTGATAGAAATAGAGAAAAATATGTTATTCCTATGCATAGAAAGAATTTTTGGACTAATAAGTGGATGCAAGAACCTAGAAAGAATTTTTGCAGATTCCAGATCCAGCACTGTGATCCCAGTGCACAGTACAAGAAAGGTTGGGGCTCATTTAAAAGAAAGACAGAATTGACATTGTGTTATAATTGCAGAAGTCTGGGACATCTTGCTAAGGAATGCCTTGGTACAGGTCCTATTTGTCTTTGTTGTAAAGATATTGGTCATGAGGTTGAGGATTTCCCAAGGATGATTGCTAAAGTTGAAAAGATAAATATGAGACAAGAAAACTATAAAGAAGGTAAAGAGACTAAGGATATGTTAAAGATTCATACAGAAAAAGAGTCAGAGACTATGTTAATACAGTTGAAAGAAGTAATGGATGATCACAGAGACATTAGTTTACCAGAGATCCTGAAAGAAAAACAACGCATAGTTACAAGAATAAAGACTTCGACATAGACTGTGTATTGGATGAAGAAACACATGTGAACATTATGCCAGAAAGCACTTGGAAAATTTTGGGAAATATTGCTATGATACCTTCATTGGGAAGGATAGGCTTGTTTAAAGGAAAGATGATAACCCTATGTGGAAGAGTTACTAACATACCTATGATTTCTCATGAAACATCGACAAAAGAGGACTTTGAAGTTATCAGATTTGTTGATAACAATGCCCCATTCCCACTTTTATTAGGAAAGACTTGGATTGAGAAAGATCATATCAGAAGGAAAGAAGAGGAGGAAACCACAAAACATAAAAAGCAATAATTAAGTGACCTTATCATCATAAGAATATAATGAATAATAGAAGAACAAGAGGATAAGTCGAAGCAACAGAGGAAAATAGAACTAGCTGTCAAAGTTGAAAGAATGCAATAAGACTTGAAGAACCCACCCATGCAAGAAAGAATAATACCTACCAAGGAGTTAATGAGAGAAGAGGTATCACCTTCAAACCCTTTGAAAGAACATCGATAGTGAGAAGTTACCATGCTAAGAGAGGATAAGAATAAAAATGGAAAGAGAAATCTAGAGACTCAGATCACATGAAAGAAGGAAAGGAAGCTTAGTAAGAAGAAAGCCAAGTCAGAAAAACTACGGAAAGTTCCAGAAAATACTTCCCAGGAGGAAGATCGGTAGAAGTTGAACCTCGTCGGAATAACAAAACCACATAGAATGGGACTTCACCACAGTGAAGCTATATGACTGTTGGCGGCAACCCGACAGTTAGAATAACACTCTAGATTGGATAGAAACATAGTTATTGATGGAAAGACCATCATTGGACCATTGGGACCATGCCATAACGGATGGATTTGTATTGATTGAGGAATTCCTACCCGTTGGAGGAATCCGTTACGACACTTGCTTATTTAACCTGTCAGACGTTGCGCTGGGACCACTTTTTAGAAATTGTGATTATATGAGCTAATAGAGAATCCATTGTATCACATTGTGCTTTCTAGACCTCGCCATCTATCTGATTACCTTTCTTGTCTTTTCACCTACCCAATTTATTTGATTACGAGTGTGAATTTCGAGCGAACATAGCACATTAGATAAGCCTTTGGAGGCGATTCTTGTAGATCTCATGGCTGAGAGAGTCATGTTTATAGGAATACATGCATCATCGACTGGTGGATTGTAAGAATCCCCCTCGAATGGATGATGCTCTATTCACACTACTGAGAAGCGAAGAAAACAACGCGACGAATTGGCTAACGCGAAGCAGAACCCATTGGTCTTGCCATAGTACATACCGCCTTTGGCTGGCATAGTTAACTACGAAAATATCCCATGTGAATTTTAGTACACATCAATCACTACATACATCCCAAAGGGGATACACATAGTTGGACCCCAGTTAGGACACATCCCAACTCTGAAGAACAATTTAACCTTGGATATAGGAAGAACTATGTGATTCTCGCACTGCATCGGTATTTTATGAAGATGGTCGGAAAGAATCCATGCATAGTCTCACATTTGTGGATAAAGGAACTCACGTAGTCCACAATATTGAACATGATGAAGATCTCTCACTTTGGCTGACATCAAGAGGTTAACGCTTGCATTAAACTCCTCCTGTTGTGCTATCAAAGAGGATATATGTGGCTTGATAGGCGCATCACTATGGATCTGACATTGATTCACCTCATCACATGACTAAGTATGTAGGGACCAGACCCTCTCTAGTTCTACCCAGGGAAGACTTTAGATCACTCCCTATAACAACACATAAAGGAGGATTATGGTGATGTAGAGAAGGCAAAGCGAGGCTACAAGGTAGCCTCCATCCAAGACGATGCAGTGCACCTAGATTTTCATCTTATAGTTGGCAAGCTCGTCCGAAAGAATCGTCCAACACAGGTCATTGGATTTGTAGTAGACATCGTAGGGAAGTACGTAGAAGGAATGAAAATTAACTCGGTGAGCTACCTCATCAACAAGCTGGAGAAGGACTGCCTCGAAGCGCAGGATCAAGGCTATGAATTCCATTTCTATTGGTTATTGGTATTGTTGGCCCTTGACCAAGCTTTGGGAGATTCTCGGTCATATTGACCTATTTTGGGACTTTGATAGCCTGTCGAAGGAGGAGCGCAAGACGAAGTGGAGATCACGGCATATTGGCCCCTATTTGGGTCCTTTTTGGGATGTGGGAATATGTAACGGGAATGGGATGTTGACCCATGGGTTTACCCATGTTTAGGCCTATTTTGTATATAAATAGATGCCTAGGCTAGATAGAAGACAGAAAGGTGCATCTATGTGATGTGAATGTATGCTAAGTGCAAGTAAATTCCATAAGTTCTTAGTGCATACTGTAAGAGACTTGCAGAGCTAAGTGCGGGTACTTGTAACAGGTTGTGGAAGGTTGCTTGTTGTAATACAAGGAAGAAGGATCTAGCGAGCTGCGTAGATCTTCTGTCCTATGCGGAGTAAGGGTTTTGAGGATCTGTGCTTGTAATTGATTGACTGAAGACAATAAATAAGAAGAGTTGGTGGACGTAGCCTAGGGTGGGGGTGAACCACGTAAACACTATGTTGTCTTGATTTGTGCTTGTCTTAATGTGTTTATGTCTTCTTTATCTAAGTGCCTTGAGATGATTAGATAGAAATTCTATTCTTAGTGCTAATGACATGTGAGAATGTTATATCTAATCCATATGAATGTTATTAGTGCTTGATCCACTAGATCTACCTCTCTATTTATGCTAAGTGCTTAAATACATTATATCAGTGTGAATGCTGCGAAGCCTTATTTTAATAGCGAAGTAGAAGTTGATTTCATATTGAGGAACTGATGGTGGTAAGTGCTTTATTAAGTATTAAAATCATGGATCTATGTCCCAGCTAAGGTTTCAGACACCTGTGTCTTGCAACCACCCCTGCCTCTACCTCGAGTGAGACTTCATTTTCTTGGTAGGTGTTGCCGAAAGGGCTGGTATTTAGGGATTTTTTGGTGCATTGTTGTAGCGTTGAACCTTGGGTCTGCCCCTATGCCAACAAATGGTTATGTTGTCCGGACTGAAGTTGTGAGTGCTAGGAACTGAGAAAGAAGAAGCTCTATGCAAAGATTCATCCTGAAATTGTGAAAGCTTTGTGCGTAGATCTGTTCCCTAGTGCGCAATATTCTACTTGATTTATAAATCTCTGTGCTAAAAGAAAGAAGCCCGATCTAAAGAAAAGAAGAAAGATTTGAAAGATTTGTGTTATAAGAAAGGCGAACGTGAGAATTTCTGATTAAAAGAGGTAAGATCTGCAAGCTCTGTACTCTGATAAAGGTAAGAATAGTTAAATTTTTTAGATCTGGAAGCTTTGTTCTCTGTAGAAGTAAGATAAGTGGAATTTTTTGTTTCTAGAGTATGGATCTAGGTATGTTTAATAGAGTCTGTCCTAGTTTGAAAACTAGGGTATTAATAGATGAAACAAGATTTGATATGAGTATATCTGATAAGAATAGTGAAAGATATGTTATACCTATGCATAGAAATAATGTTTGGACTAACAAATGAATGCAGGATCTTAGAAAGAAATGTTTGTAGGATAGCTACCATGATCCTAGTGTGCAGTACAAGAGAAGATGGGGATTATTTAAAAGAAAGAGAGGATTAACCCTCTGTTACAACTACATAAAACTGGGACACCTTGCTAAGGCATGCCCTGGAAAAATACCTAGTTGTCTTTGTTGTAAAGCTATGGACCATGAAGTGTTGGGTTGCCATAGAATGATTGTTAAGTTGGAAGAAATGAATCTGAATAAAGAAAACACTAAGGCAGATCTAGAGATGGCAGAACCCTAGAAAGAATCAGAGAAAGTATTGCTGCAAATAAATGAAAACCTGAATGACCATTGGCATGTTAGACTATCAGATATATTCAAAGAAAAAGAATGCATTTAAGAAAGAATAGGATACTTTGACATTCACTGTGTTATAGATGAGGAAAAACAGGTGAATATCATGACAAAGAGAACTTGGAAAGCTATAGGGAGGCCTGCTATGATTCCTTCATTAGGAGGAATAGGTTTATTTAGAGGAAAGCTGATAAACCTATGTGAAAAGCTCGCTCACATACCTATGAATGTTAATGGAACTTTGACAAAAGAATATTTTGAGATTATTAAATTTATTGAGGACATCGCCCCATTTACCATGTTACTAGGAAAACCTTGGATTGATAGAGATCGAGCCAGACGAAAGGAAGAAGAAGAAATTTTGGAGAAGAAGAAGCAAGAATTAAAAGATTTCATGACTAGAAGGATCACACACTTGATCGAATAATAGGAGAGAAGATCAAATGTATTTAACACTAGACACCTGGATGTCGAATTTGCAAGAACACTAGAGGATCCACAGAAGATTGAAATACCTATCCCAGACAAAGAAGAAGTTATATTCGGGAACCCTAAGGAAGAATCTCAAGAGAGCACAGTGATTATGTCCAAAGACGATACAAATCAGAATGGAAAAAGGACTACCGAGATGAAGGTCACTAGGAGGAAGGCTAGAAAGCTAAGTAAGAAAAGAGATAAGTTTGAAAAGTTACAAAAAGTTCCAGAGGGAACTTCATAGACAAAAAATTTGTAGAATTGGAGCTTCGTCGGGATATTAGAACAACGACACATGGGAATTTTCCATGACGAAGCAATATAGCCGTCGGGACCGATATATCCATTCGACTGCCACTCCGAATGGGTCAGAAAGCATTAATAGCTCGACACTAGACCATTGGACCATGCCATAACAGACATAACAAGAGTTAATGAGGCTTCATACCTGTTACAAGCAAACCGTTCCTAAGTTGCCAATTTATCCCATCTCACCATGCATGAAGAACACTTTTGCTAACCAAGAATTTGAGCCTGCAGACCAAGTGAATTGTATACAATGATCATTTCCTTCTTGTTTTTTATTGTAGTCCAGTATCTGAGTTAATCATGAACCTGATATTATTAATCTTGAGTGCGTATGTCTGACGAGCTCACCGCAGTTGAAGAATCAGTAACAGAAGTAATCCTTTACTTGATGACTAAAAGAGTCATGTCGGAGAGAGGATTGTCTACCATTCTACAAGCATCATCGATGAGAGGACTATCATCCTCTCCATCCACTGCTCGAGTCAGACCATCACGACCCACAGATGAAAATAAAACTAAGCACAGAGATGATCTCATGAATGCTAAGTTGATTCTGAGCATATTTCCCACCTACCTACCACCTCTGAGTAGTGCCATAAATCAAGACAGTGTGCCCAAATAATTTGAGTATAACTTGGTTATTGCGTACCTCCCGAAAGGTATATGCGTAGTTCACACAAACCAAGATAAGATTGGAGCATTGAATTTTAGTGACTTCAAACTCAACGACAGGAAGCTCTACAACATGCTCGCCCCACATAAATACCTGACCAAGAAAAAAGGAAAGAATTCAAAGATAATTCCTTAGTCATGGACCCATAACCTTACGCAGTCCACACTGCTCAATGTCATGAAGATTCATCTCTTCGGAAGGCACCAAGAAGTGAATGCATGTGTCAAACTATTGTTTTACTGTTACCATGGCAGATACTTGTGGTTAAACCATTGTATCACAGTGGATCTGACAGTGATCAATCGGATCACATAGCTGAGCATGCAAGGCCCTGACCCATAGGATTTCTATCCTAGAAAAACAATGGATCACGCTCTATCTCAAAGGATCAAGGACACCTATGGTGATTCGAGAAGAGAAAACAAGGCTACAATGTAGCCTCTATACAGAGTGGTGCAGTGCACCTTGCCTGTCAATTGATTGCAAGAAATATAGTCCACAAGAACCAAGCCACCTAGGTGACTGGTTTTGTAGTCGACCTCGCAGAAACGTGCATGGAGGGCCTACAAATGAATTGGGTGAAGTACCTCATGAACCAGTTGGAACTGGACTGCAGTGAAGTGCAAGATCAAGGATATGAGTTCCACTTCAGGTGGCTTCTAATCCTGATCTCTTTCATTGCATGGGAGATGTCGAAAGGTGTGACCTTCCTGGAAATTGAGCCCTTTGAACCTCTGGCTATGAAGTTCAGTACACTATGGTATTCAAGTGACATGAAAAATCAATGGCAGTCAAATTCCATATTCCATACATATTAAAACCAACTGAAGACAACCATCCAGTCCGAGCCTCGCATCACGCCAAATACTCTCCATAGGTTTCGGCCTTTAATGAAATTCAATGCGGACTGCCATTTTATTTACATCACAATGCACGTTGATGAGCACAAGAAACAACTTCAGTCTTACTATAAGCTGACATAGGAGGACTTAGAAGATATCACTAAATATTGGTCGATGGACCTCCTCATTCCAGCAGAAACTGTGGAGATATCTGATATAGACAGTCCAGAAACTGCGCCAGATACACCCGTACCTAGAAAGATAAAGAAGATCGAAGAGGTCCATGATTTAGAAAGTGCATCTGCGAAGACTGCTTCCATCTTAGAAGAGAAAGGAGGAGATGGCAGAGAGATATATGGCGCAAAAGTTGAACAGAAGAAAGGCGAGGTTACATTGCCTAGAGACGAGGAGGATCCCTCGAAGAAAATGAAGGTTTCCCTCTAAAGCCTTCTTCTAGGAAGAAATCGAGAGCATCGATGACCAAAATGCAGACTACTCTCACCTTAGATGACTTTGATTTCATTGTAGCAGCACTGAACGATGCTTTGCTGGAGATAGAAGAGAAGCAAGAGGCTCAGTAGGAGGAGATATACAATCAAATTAAGGTTGAACTTCAAGGGGTGCAACAGGCACTTCAATCTAGCCGCATAGTCTCCACCGCGCCTCTGCCATTGGAAACACCAGAAATGGGAGATGAGTCATCTCAACTCCACCGAATCACTGACCCAATCAAATATCGCCTTTGACAAGCAAAGGAGGAAACAACACAAGCCACCTAGGCTTTAGCACAAGTACATGGAGACTTTTTAGAGAAACACAACACTGCATAATGGTAAAAGCTTGCTCTCCAAGCAAAGTGGAATGAAGAAAGAACACAACTGCAGCAAATCAAGGAATATTTTCTCGCGGAGCAACTCGAAGTAAAGGAAAGGGTCAAAAGAGCACTTTGTGCTGTGACATTTATAGAAGTAAATAACAAAGAGAGAGTCCACAACAGGTGGCATAACTTGAAGAAGTGATTCAACAACTACAACAACACATAGCAGATTTGGAGCTATGCGCAGTGCCTGAGACCCTGCAAGATGTAAGAGACCAAAGGGAAGCAACCGCCAGAACCACAGTTGAGAGACTAAAGGCTCTTACACTAGAGTGAAAGCATATGAGTAACCATAGTTCCCAAATGTATGAGAAGCTCATCAAGAATCCAGAATTACAGGCACTGGAGTCACTAATCCAAGAAGCGAAGCAACATGCAAACACACTACAGGCGTAGGTGAAGGCCCTGTCAGCTATAGACAGAATAAAGAGATCTCAAGAGAAACTCACCTCCCAGTAGAAGATCCATATGATCCAGAGTAGAGTGATGGAAGTTACTCAATGACTTTAACCAGTACAAGATAAGGCATGCCAATTATTCACAAAGGTTGAAATCCAAGGAGAAGATCTAGAACAAGTTGTCATCACAATAGAACAACACCTAGAAGGGCCTGTGAATGACACAATGATCCAGGAGTTCACTGAGCAAGAATACATAGCAAAGAAGCTTGAGGCAATCTTGAGGCATTCAAAGTAGAACTGATCAGACCAGAGTGACTCAGGATGAGTCACATGTGAGTGTTGGGGGCGTATTGGCCCTTGACCAAGATTTGGGAGATTCTTGGTCATATTAACCTATTTTGGGACTTTGATAGCCTGTCAAAGGAGGAGCGCAAGACGAAGCAGAGATCACGGGATCTCGACCCCTCTTTGGGTCCTTTTTTGGATGTGAGAATATGTAACGAGAATGGGATGTCGGCCCATGGGTTTACCCATGTTTAGGCCTATTTTGTATATAAATAGACACCTAGGCTAGATATAAGAGGGAGAGGTGCATCTATGTGATGTGAATGTATTCTAAGCACAAGTAAAGTCAATATGTGCTTAGTGCATGTCTGTAAGAGACTTGCAGAGCTAAGTGTCGGTACTTGTAACAGGTTGTGGAAGGTTGAGTGTTTTTGCTTGTAACCGATTGACTGAATACAATAAAGATGAAGAGTTGGTGTATGTAGCCCTAGGGTGGGGGTGAACCACGTAAACACTGTGTTGTCTTGCTTTGTCCTTGTCTTAATGTGTTTATGTCTTTTTTTTCTAAGTGCCTTGAGATGATTAGATAGAAATGCTATGATTAGTGCTAATGAAATGTGAGAATGTTAGATCTGATCCATATGAATGTGCTTAGTGCTTGATCTGCTATATCTACCTCTCTATTTATGCTAAGTTCTTAAATACGCTATATCAGTGTGAATGTTGCGAAGCCCTGTTTTATTAGCGAAGTAGAATTTGATTTCATATTGAGGAACTAATGGTACTAAGTGCTTTATTAAGTATTAAAATCATAGGTCTGTTTCCTAGCTAAGGTTGCAAACACTTGATTCTTGCAACCACCCCTGCCTCTATCTCAGGTGAGACTTCATCTACTTCGCAGGTGTTACCGAAAGGGCCAGTAGTTAGGGATTTGTTTGTGCGTTGTTGTAGCGTTGAACCCTGGGTCTGCCCCTGTGCCAACATGTACTGATCACCTTTGTTTCTTGGGAGATGCTGGAAGGAGCGACATTTCCAGAATTTGAGCCATCAGAGCCATTGGCTGCAAGGTTCTCTACCTTGTGGTATACAAATGACATGTCGAAGAAGTGGTAATCGAACGTTGTCTTCCATGCTTATTACCAGCAGTTGAAGCATGCCATTGAGCCATTTCCATGAATGAACTCGAATACACTGCACCAGTATAGATCGCTAGCAAAGTTTCGCACAAATCGACACTTTATCTACATCACCGCGTGCATGGATGAGAATAAAGAGGAACTGTAGTCCTATTATAAGCAAACTAACAAAGACATGGAGGATATCACCAAGGAATTACCAAAAAAGATCATTGTACTAGTTGAATATGAAAAACTCTCTGACCTCAATATCATTGGAAGTCCTATGGTCACCCGGGTCGAACATGATGGACATACTAGCGTGAAGAAAATGAAGAAAAAGGAGGAAGTACATAACATAGAAAGTGATGAGGAGGATAATGCCTCAGATAAAAGTAGGCCTAACTCACCCGCAGGAGGAGGAGGAGACGAAGTGAATCCAAAAGGAGGAAAATAAGGAGAAGAGAAATACAAAGGTGAATTCACACCGCCGAAGGATTCCCCTACAAAGGCCAAAACATCGAACAAATGGAAGGTTTCTCCACAAAAACCCTCAACAAGAAAGAAGACCCACGCCAATATGCCTCAGTCGAAGAATGTGCTCACAATGGATGATTTCGATCTCATAATTACAACCGTGGAGGATTCTTTAGAGGATATCTTGTAGAAACATGAAGTGAAGCAGGAAACACTGTATGAATGAATCAAGAAAGAGCTCAAAGACATACAACAAGCCATTTATTTGAGCCACGTAGTACCGACTATGCCTTCGTCATTAGAAATTGTAGAATTGGGGGACGATCCCACCCAATTATGATGGGTAGCATATGCAACATAGGCTTGACTTCATCGAGTCCAAGAAGAAAAGGAGAAGGCCACAAAAGCCTTGAAGTAAGAAAAGGAGGCAAAGTTTGAGCAGAAAAATGCGAAGATACAGGAAGAAAAAGACCAACTTCTCATAGAGAAGATTGCGATAAAAGAGGCAGTGACTAAATCACTTCGCTTTGTGCTGAGCTTGGGAAAGGAGAAACCAAATTCAATCGAGATGAAAGTAGGGAAGCTCACCAAATCCATTCAAAAAATTCAAACACGGATAATGGATTTATAACTTCAAGCAGTGTTGAGCACTCTGCAAGAAGTGCATGACCAAAGGGAGGAAGTTGTCAGGAACGAAGTAGAAAAAATCAGGGCACTTGCATCATAGTGTAAGCAACTGAGCAAATGAAGTGTGCAGACCTATGAGTGCCTTGCAGAAGATCTATGAGTGCCTTGCAGAAGATCCGGAGCTGAGAAAACTAGAAGCATAACTCTAGGAGGTGTAGAAGAAAGCATCCATCATCCAAGCATAGATGAAGATGCTCACTGTAGTCGAGAGGATGAAAATATCACAGGAATAATGCATAGTCCATTAGTAGGTTACTTCTATCCAGGAAAGAGTCATGGAGGTTACACAAAGACTCCAATCAGTGTAGGATGAATCATGCATGCTTTTTGAAGAGATTGAAGGAGAAGGATCATAGCTGGAAAAATTGGTTATGATAGTGGAACAATTCTTGGAAGGGCCTGTTATAGGAAAACTAATTCAAGAATTCATTGAGTAGGAGACTCTGGTGAAGAAACAAGTTGGGGCAACTCGAGCTAAGATTGAGGCCTTTGAAGTAGTGTTTCCCAGATCTGAGTGACTCGGGATGAGTCACAGTTGTGTTTTGGGGGCTTACTGGCCCTTGACCAAGTTTTGAGGAAATATTGGTCATTTTTGACCAATTTTGGGACTTTGACAGGATGGTCAAAGATGGAGCACCCAGGTGGAGCAGAGATCATGATATCTCACTCATTTTGTAGGCTTGTGGACCCAACAAAGGGTTTACTAGGGTTTATGTAACGGGTTATGGGATGTTGACCCATGGGTTTATCCATGTTTATGAATTTTTGTAAATGTATAAATAATAAGTAGCTAAGAGATGTAAGTAGTAGTGTTAGCTATGTGCACAATATGTTTGTCTTAGTGCAAGAGATTGGAAGTCGCTTTGTACAATCTGGCTATGTAAAGTAAGGCTTTGTACTATTAAGGATTTGGCTCTGTGGATTTGTACTATTAAGGAGTTGGAAGGTGGATCTAGTGCGTTGTGCACAGATCACCTGTCCACTGCGGAGTTGGGCTCTGTGTCTTTGTGCATAGGAGCAGATGAATGTAAGAGGATCAAAGACTAATAAAGAATAATAATAAGTTGGTGGACGTAGCCCCACACTAGGGTGAGCCACGTATATCCTGTGTCTTGATGTGCTTTGTGTGATGTTGTTTATGTGGTTATTTTCTTAGTGTTGTTGTTGTTATGTATAATGAATGCATATGATGTTGTAGCTTATTGTTTAATGGTGTAAATGAATACGATATCTAAACTAATGTTATGTGCTAAGAGGTTTTAAGGGTTTGATCTTGATTGTTACTGCGTTGATCTGTAATAAGGGTTTTATCTGCGATGTGAATGATATTAAATAACTAATGCATATTGTTGTTTAATTGCTTTGTTAAGTATCGTAATCATAGATATGTGTCCTAGCTTGTTTGTAGACACCTGATTCCTGCAACCCCCCCTGCCTCTACCTTGGGTGAGACTTCATCTTCTTCGCAAGTGTTGCTAAAAGGGTCGATAGTTAGGGTTTTTTTGGTGCTTTGTTGAAGAGTAGAACCCTGGGTCTGCCCCTATGCCAACAATACTCCTTGCACAGTCCATGATTTTCCTGTTCATCCTTTCTGACACACCATTTTCTTGTGGTGTTCCTGGAACTATCTTATCTCTACAAATCCCATGGTATGAGCAGTAATCATCAAACTCCTTGCTGCAATATTCACCTCCATTGTCTGACACAAGACATTTCAACCTTTTCTCTATATCATTCTCAACCAAATACTTCCATTTCTTAAAAGTATCAAAAACATCAATTTTTTGTCGAACGCAATAAACCTAAGTTTTTCTAGTTGCATCATCAATAAAAGTAACATAATAACGAGAGCCACCAAGAGATGATACTTGAGCTAGTTCCCATACACATGTATGCACAAACTCTAACCTTTCACCCTTCTTTTATTTTTCGAATCTGATAAATCTGACTCTCTTATGTTTTCCATAAACACAATGCTCACAGAAATCCAAATCAATTTGTTTAAGATGTGGCAATAAATTTCTTTTGTGAAGTATCTACATCCTCTTCTCGCTCATGTGTCCAAGCCTATGATGCCAGAATGCTATATCCACTCCTGTAGAATCTAAAGAGATAGAATATTTAGTATTACCAGTACATAAATACAACATACCTACCTTTTCTCCTTTTTCTATCACCATTGATCCTTTGGTGACTATTGAGCACTCAACACACCTTAAAATCTTTCTGAAATTTTTTCTCTTTTGGGTACCACTTTGTGTTTTTCCTTCTTTCTGAATTGAGTCTATTGTGTAGGGATCATTAAGCTTTATGTTTTTATGTTTTATCATCAATCACATTTGAATTGGTTGGACCTATTGAATAGATCAACTTCTTTCTAAAAGAAAACTTGGCAATTTATCTAAGTATACACAGCTAGAATTTGAAGCCATGTACCCTGCATTATCAACATCGACATGATATGTATTGAAAAATTGACCATACGAAAATCACAAGCATCGATCGTCGATGTATCATCATCATCGAGAGAATGGAAAAGGAAAACACTAACAATCAAAACACCTAGGGAACCTCCAATCATTGATCTTCGATACATTTAGGGTCGGTGATATTTGAAGAAAACCTTAAAACTGCAGAAAGTCTTTACTTTGACACAACGTTGAATGTTGATCGCCAATCGGTAATATGTTATCAGCATCAAAAATATCCGAGAGATGAAATCATGAATTAATAAACATAGAAACTCGTTGATCGCTGATCCTCGACATGTCGCTGACACCTACAGGATAGGCTAAGGTTGCTAGAGCCATGTCTTAAGAAAATCCCTAATTCCGAAGAAAATTTTAACAAAGGAACCAAAATCAAGCATCACGTGTCATGGTCACCCTTCCAAGTCAGCATTAACATGTCAACATTGTACGACAGTCCGGGTCGGCATCAGAGCTTTCGCTAAAAGAGGTATGAACGAATGTTTTCTAAGAAAATCGTTGATGCCAATCCAATGGTTTAAACCATCGGACTGATAGGACATCAACGACGGGATGTGACATCTTCAACGAAAAATAAGATCATATTTTTATATTTCATAGGCCAATCAATGTGTTGATTAACAAACATTACTAACCCATGAACTGACCAAATAATACGAGTTTGAAACCGCCGATGAAATAAGTAGCACCCTGCTCCTGCACCATCATCCTACGATTGCATTTAATCCTTAGCATGATTCAGATCTTGTTGATGGATCGTGCAGACCTCATTTATGCCATGAATTCAAGAACTAATGTGACAAGGTAAGTAAGATCCATGTTTGAATTATAAAGACAAATTATGGATGCAACATTCAATATCCAAGTTTTTCATTTCATGAGCAGTCGAAGGAGAGAAAGAGTGTTTTAAGACCTCATAGTCAATTTTCATAATTCTAAACCAGGTTAATATTTTGTGAAGGAGAGGTATGAATCATTTGTGCCATTTCAATAGTCACAATTGCTTATTTTTCATTATCATTTATGCAAGTCGGTATCTCATTTTTTTCTTTGTACAGGAAAATGCCTCCAAGTAAGCCAACGACCAGGCACTTGCTGAGAGAACCAAAACTGAAAGAAGTGGAGATCGGTGAAGGATCCTTTCCTGGCGCTGCTAGACAGATTGATTTTTCCACTAAAGTGGAGCCAAACATTCGAATGTCCACTAAAAATGAGTTTTCCCAGCCTCCTGCATTTGGCGACACAAAGGTGAGTACTGGATCGAAATTTGTTCTCCCTCAGTGGGGAGACTTGTTTAACATAATCAATCAGGAAGGTTAACTAGCATTTGTGCCACACAGTGACCCGGATGTCTAAATTCTTCATGAGAAAGTATTCCTGAACATTCGATGATCCTTCTTTCCTATGGTAGCCTGCCGAACCTCGGTCTTTCCTTGCATTGAAACTTTGGGGTGGATAATTGACCATACAGATGCGACAAAATGATTGGTAAATGATTAAAATGGAGGATATGTTGGGTTTTTTCTCCCAATAGAATTCCAATAGTACTACAAACTCAGAGACCCTGAGGAAAGGTTAAATACCAAGTTTGTGGCAAAATCCTATGAGCTCCATGACACTCGCAGGTTTATGTCCTCATAGTGGACAGATGATAAGAGGTTTACAAACATGAGAAATGAGTGGTATGCTACGACCAATATTAGAGAGCCATATGTTTATTTGATGGCTCTAATATGCAGATTATATGGGGAGAGAGATTGCACCAAGTTTTTGGAAGCTTGGATGCCCCTGGCATACACTGTGGCAATCTGCGGTAGCAACTTCAACGATTATTTCAAAAAACCTAAGCACCAAAATAATTCAAGCCCATATGCCAAAGGATGGATAAACGCCAACTTTTCATATGGAGCCATACTTATTGGACGTGATCTGCGAAAGGAACCTCTTCGCAGGCATGAATCTGAGATGGCATATTGCGAAGCTACCCATGGATGTCTATTTTATCATTCTATGGGAGAACATGTACAAGATATCTTATGCTCTTATATGTGATGAATTTATAGCTAAAGTTTATTTTATTTTATTAAGAAAGAATGCCCAAGGCTTATGACAACAACCAAGAAAATGATTTCCAAAGTAGGCCACTGGTACTTGGAAGAAACTACCACCTACATTAGAGTGTTTGGGGCCACTGGCGCTCCACATTTAATCCCCACTCATGTCCTGGACCAACTTTTTGTGGATATCAAACCATTCTGCAAGGCTATAATGCATGTGATGAATTTAAAGCTAGAGTCTATTTTATTCTTTATTATGACGCCCAAGGCTTAAGGGACAACAACCTTTGATTGATTAGATACTGATGATTAATGTCTGATTACTAGATATAATAGCATATGGATTTCATGTAGGTTTTTACATGGTGAAAGATATTGCACAAGAAAACAAGAGGGCTTGAGCCGTTGGAGTATATATTTCCACATGCCGATTTTGCAAACATCACCCAAAGGGCTTAGTAACCCAGCATGCATCACAGGTGTCTTTCTACTGGCCGTATGCCCATGATATGTTTTAAGATTAAATATTTACATAAGGTTCCCAGGATTGGGAGGAGGTGCTTTAGAGAAAAGCTAACCCCAAAATGACATGATTTAAAGCCATGACAATGGATGAGCAGGTTGAAATGATAGAAAAGACAACTCAATAAGACCTCGGGGTTAGGGAAGAGAAAAAAGCAGTAGAAGCCATAAAGTAACAAAGGAGAGGGATTCTATTGCTAGAAGAAGCCCAAAGAGTCATCCAAAGGTTATAAAACGATCCCCAACTGTTAGAACCCATAAGGGTCACCCCAACCGACACAATCAATATCAGAGAGGAGTTAAATGACTCAGAGTCAACCCCACTATAGGATACCGCTCATCCATAAAACCAAGCATTATGTCACAACATGCAAGGTCGTCGGTCACTGCTACAATGCAGTTGGGGGAAACAAGAATATCAAGTGGGATAGATGTGTCTGACATCCTCATAGACCTAATTACCATATACGATGATGAGGAAAGCTAAGGGGTTTCTCTCATAACCCCAGTACCAATCACGAACGAGGGAGAACTAGGAGAAACATCTAATCTAACTCAAAAATCTCTGACCTCAATTCCCCAGGAAGGAGATGACTAGGTCAGAAGCATGATGGACACTAAGTTTCTAGACCAATCAAGAATTCAACATAAGATGGATAGTTCCAAGGAGGATTTTGGATTTGTTGAACAGGAAGAAGAAACACAACGATAAGAAATCGACACCTCAATAGTCGATCCTCTACTAAATGTTGATCCTTTGCCCATCTCCCCATCTAAAGCCGAGACTCTGCCAGCTGACGAACCCCACCAGGAGACCAACTCACTAGACATAAAAATGTTTCCCCTGCTAAATAACTACAATATTTGGTCATAGAACACATATATACAACAGGAAGCTTAGGAAACACTCTAACCTAGGGATACCAATAAATTCCTGAGCCAGCGGATGAGGTCATCGATATAAAAGAGATCGCTTATGACAGAAACAAAAAAGATGTGATGAGAAGGGCCACCAAGAAAAGGAGGCTCACACTTAATAGCACACTCCTCATTACCACATAAGAAACACTTCTCAACACAGAGAATGCTAAGACAACTGAGTTGATCGGGGTGGGAATGGCTATAATTGATGTGATGATGAATAGAGTGAAGAGGGATGAAAAATAATTCGTTTATGCAAAGAAAGATCTGGATCACCTATGCCATCTAGCGAAGTATTATCAAGATTAGACGCAGGAAGTAGTATTCATGAGGAGTGATTTCAGAGAAACATATGCACAATTCACAAACGAAAGAAACCTCTTCACCACATGCATAGCTGATTTTCAAGAGGATACTCTCATTAGGCTAGAAACTTTTAAGGACGTGCAGAGGTGGTATGAAAAAGCACATCAGTCCTTTGAGAGGATTGACTATATCAGTGTAGTACAGAAAGGTTGAGACTTAGAAGGGCACAAAATCTAAGTACTGATAGATAGCAATATCTCCCGAATCAGGAAGGAAAACGAATACTAGGTGAGCATGGTTCAGGAACCTCAACAGAATATACAGGAAAGATGGGGAGAGTGCAAAAACATCTGGGATAATATCAATCAGGAGATGGAAAAAATTGGCCTGCCAGAATTTGGCCCACTAGAATATTTTTCTGATTTGCATGACATAGTCAAACGACATGTAGAGAAAGACTCGACATGGGAGGAAAATATTTCATGGATTTCAAGTATGAATCCAGATCAAGTAAAGAATTTCATGGAGCACCTAATCAAATCCCTCATAGTTCTCCAACGCTTAAGTGTCAACCTCATAAAATATAGAGAACGGGCAGTGGAGATAAAGGAAGTCTTCTTTGCACTGATGGATCAACATAGATTTCCTTATGCGAAAACATGCAAAGACATTTTCTACAAGTGGGCGGAGTATGAGAGGAATCATCCACTCCAGTAAAAATTGGATGGTGTCAAGAGAACGAGGAGATAAATTCTTCCACGTGTCAATTTTTTTTTACTTAACACAACTTTAGTAGTTATTTTTAGCTTAGTGATCCTTTATAAATAGGGATATCGACCATGTGCAAAGGGTCGATGGTTTTGGGAAAGACACTCTTTTTTGAGAATTGTAAAGGAATTATTTCTGTGCAACTTTAATTAAGAAATTCTATTTAGAACCAAAGACAATTTTTTTCATTTGAAGCGTCAACTTGATTGGATCGAGTTGGGATTGTTTATGTCTTTGAGTTTTGTATTGTTGGTGTATTGAGTAAGAGTTTTTGTATCTATTTTTAAGTTATCTTTCAATGCTATAAA
Organism: Picea sitchensis; assembly: GCA_010110895.2. Taxonomy (NCBI): domain Eukaryota; kingdom Viridiplantae; phylum Streptophyta; class Pinopsida; order Pinales; family Pinaceae; genus Picea; species Picea sitchensis. The sequence goes on from SNQJ01S0001332.1 coordinate 307,341, forward strand.
AGTTCTTTTGTTCTAGATGATGAAAAGAAATCGATGTGTTGATATGTGATTGATAGTAGAGCTAAGAGAACTAATTTTCTTACACTCATCTTTGTTACGTATTTGTTTTCCTTTCTACAATTATTATCTTAGTCAATGATATATGTTCACAAGTAAAAATTATTATTGCTAAGCTTGAAATAGTTTTGATTATCGTTGTCTTCATGTTGCGGTATAAGGCTTATCCTAAGATCAACATTATTCAATATTTAGTTATTTCCCATCATAAGTTGGCTTATGCCATCATATTTATTTTACCTAGATTATTCGAGAATACACAAAATACAAAAAAATAATACCTTAACCTGAAGGAGAAAATTTTCATAGAAAGATACACCTGTCAATTACCTGTAAATCCCATCGATAAATCGTTTGGATCAATTATTTGGAGAACCATTCCACTTATCAAACTATTACGAGTCTAATTGGGCCTCTTAGATGAGTTTGGTTCCTACTATTGAGTTAAATGATTTCCTACCCCTCAATAGAATTGGTGCTAGAAGGAGGGCCTGAATGAACGAATGTCTAACAATATTTATGATAATATATTTTGCATAACCTGTAGATTCAAAACAACCCACATGCATGGATATTCATTGTCAAGACATCCCATATACAAATTGTAGTCTCAAAACGAGGAAATCACCTCAGCATGAGGAAGTAGAACACCTATTCCCTGAAATATCTTATGCTCTCCCCCACGAGGAGTTGAACTAGTTCAGAAGATTCACAAGAGCTTATGCCAAAAAAATTGGATCGTTACCCTTAGCTCCTTCGCTTCCTCATAGAAAACAAGTAAGAAGACCTGATAGATTTTTCCCTCAGTGAGATCGAACAACCCGTTAATCTAATCCCCGGGACACCAACTGGTAACTACTCTGAACTTGAGGATTTTGAATATGACGAGCAAGGGTCTCACTCAGATTGCTTAGCTTCTAAATCAGAATACATGGAGGATAATAATGACAATAATGAAGAAAGTGAAAATCAACCTCAAAATAATGAACCATGGTTGGCCAAAGATGCTCTGGAAATTCTAGGATGGGTACACAACCTACCCCAACATCCAGAAAGATTACTCACAAAATTTGACCCTAAAACCTCTGGATTGCATGAATACCATATAAAAAAGTTCATATTAGTTATAATATGGATGAGCGTACAACATGAGGATGTAGTGTGTAGGTGTTTTCCCTATACCATTGAGAATTCATCCTCAACTTCATATTTTAACTTTCTTGTTGGGTCCATAGCTAGTTGGACGAATTTTCAAAAAGATTTCTTAGACAAATTTGCAGAAGAAACCACCACAAGAGATTTAATGGATAAAATTTTCTCAAAAGAGAAGGTTAAATATTTCAATCAATGGTTTACCATTATTCTCAACAAATTTGAGCCCAAAGCTAAACCTACTCAAGAGTTGTAGATTGAGATATACGCTAATTCTCTCCCTACTTCCATCTCCATGTTCGTAAAAAGGGTTGCCAAACATACCCTAGCTAAAAATTTCGAGGAAGATAAGACAATTGAATTCCAAATAAAAATATGCAAAGAAGGTCAGATCTCACTGATGAAGAAAGAAACCCAACCACTACCTAAGAGATAGATTTTGTTAACAAGATCCCCGTTAAAACAAATAGAAATAGGTCTTGATAAAGAAGGAGGAGATCTAGAAAACCTACAAGGGATGATAAAAAAACTCTCCAACAAAATAGTAGATATGAAAAGGAGTGTTGGGGAGGGAAACCAAAATCAGAGACCTTATAAACCCTTATTTAAAATAAATACACCTTTCAAACCTATATAACATCCCCCAACTAACCTAAACTATGACTTAGAAACTGTAGCATCTGACTCTTTTTTCACGTACCACCATGAGAATCATTCAAAAAGGGACTACCCTTAATGGGTGCACCTTATGAATTTAATTTCTAATCAATTCCTAGATGAATTATCCCTAATCAAACAACCCAGTGGCTCAAAAATAAATGTTATTGATCAAGAAAGTCATGAGCCACTGAAAGAAATAACCATGTTGTTATGGGATTCCAACCACCTGATGCCTTTCAACGTCGTCGTTGAAGTGCAGGAACCTCCCATTGAAGTCTTATCTTTGCATACGTTAGGTATAAGTCAATCGGTCCAAACTAATCCCACCACTACTCAGTTATCTAGAGGGAATCAAGTAGTTGATAATCCAAAACCCCTATTTTATTCTCAAAAGAATCCCACTAACATACACACACAAGAAGCTGCTAAAATAGATTATAATGTACTAGAGGACTTGAAGAATATGAATGCTAATGTGTCAGTCATGGACATGTGCAGGATTCCCCGACAAAAGGATTTTCTATTACAGGCCTTAAGGTCAGTAGAAGCCCTAATGACGAGCACTGACCTAGGTGAGATCCCATCCCCCACAGATTTGAAGAATAAACCGAGTGTGAATGTTTTCTATTTAGACAAAAGAGGAAATCTTTTTGTCCCTCCTTTCCTTTTAACCTTTGAATTCTTTAACATAAATCTTCATAATTTCCTAATCAATTTGAGGGCATCCTCCAATATCATGCCATTGTCGATCTGCAATAAATTGAACACAACCCCGCTCAAAAGTGATAAACAAGTTATACAACTAGACATGAATCAGGTAAAGTTTATTGGGGAACTTAAATATGTCATGATTAGAATGGATACACACCCAAAATTTGTTCAAGTAATTGACATAATCATAGTAGACATCCCATAGGCTTATGAAATGTTACTTAGTCGATATTGGCCTGAGAAATTAAATGGATACTTTAGTACGGACTAGGGTCACCTTTGTTTTCCATTAAAGGGACATACAAACATGATTAGGATCGATAGGGAAAGATATCTCAAACACACTGTCACCGATTTATAAGCTTTCAATGATCCCTCGTCGGTAGATTTCCCTGTGTTAGGAAACTACTCTTGCGATTTTGATTTCGTAAAATTTTCCCCTCTCTCGTCTGATGTACCTCTCACTCAAAACTACGAAATGATTTTTCAAGTAAATTTACTGGTAGCTACAGAAGAAAGCATCTTCTGTTAGGATCCTCTGTCGGGAGAAGCAGACAAGGAAGGTGAAGATGAGAAAATAAATAGGCATGAAGAAGTTACTAAATTTTTCTCACAAATTTGGGCATTGTATTTTGATGGGTCTAAATCACAAGAAGGGTGGGGAGAATGATGTATTCTCATTGACCCAAAGGGGAAGAAGAACTTCCTATCCTACGGACTAGAATTTGAATGCACTAATAAAACTATTGAATATGAAGCTCACTTGAAAAATTACCAGCAAGAGGTACACAGGCTAATAGAAAATTTTGAGGCCTTCAATATTACTTTTGTTCCCAAAACAAAGAATAATCTTTATTATTCCTTAGCCACCATAGCCTCGATATTATCTCCTTTAGAATATTATGAAGCCTCTAGGTTCACAGTGGAACTACTCTACAAGCCTTCGGTGCCTAACAACATTTCTAACTTGAAAGTATTTGAAGGAGATGAACATATTGTAGACTTCCTGACTAACCAAGAGAATTTTAAGGATTTGGCCATTAATGATGAAGTATTCCAAGAAATACTCACAGAATCCAATCTCCATGAACTGAAGAAGGGAATAGATCACTCTGATAATAAAGCAAGGTTTCACACGATACCGAAAGGGGTAGCCAATTTGAAGAACCTTTCTGACCTAAGGGAAAGATTTAGAGGGTCAAAGAATACAAACACATGGATTTCATGTCCTATATATGAGACTATAAACCTAGGAACCCCTGAAAACCCAAAAAATGTAAATCTAGGTAAAATAGTGTCCAAATAAGATAGGAAATCTTATCTCAAAATTTTTAAAGAATATCAAGACGTCTTTGTGTGGTCCTACTGACAATTAAAACTTATGACACTCGCATTATCAAACACACAATCCTATTAAAATCTAGAGTAAAGCCCTTCCAACAAAATCTCTGGAAGTACCACCCATCTCTGGAACATCTAATGTATCAAGAGCTGAAGAAATTGTTAAATGCCAAGATTATTTTTCAGGTTAGACACTCTGCATGGGTAGCCAATTTGGCACCTGTCAGGAAAAAATATGGGGAGATCCTCCTATGTGTGGATTTTAGAAACCTTAACAGAGCATCGGAAAAAAATAACTACCCAGTCCCACCCATGGAACAACTCCTACAAACAATATCTGGATCTTAAACTTTTTCCCTCCTAGATGGTTTCTCGGGGTATAACTAGGTCCTGGTTTCAGAAGATGATCGATTAAAAACTACCTTCTGAACCAAGTGGGAAACCTTTGCATATAAACGCATGCCCTTCGGGTTGATCAACGCAGGAGAAAACTTCCAGAGGGCCATGGACTTAGATTTTTGGGGATTTATTAACAAGTGTGTGGTAGTCTATTTAGATGACCTAAAACTTTACTCAAAAAACAAGGAAGACCACATTTATCATTTGACTCATATTTTTGGAAGGTGCAGAAAATATGGAATATCTTTGAACCCCAAGAAAACCATATTTGGTGTAGAGGAAGGAAAATTATTAGGTCGCATCATATCTCAAGGAGGAATAAGCATCGACCCTAAGCGGATAAAAGCAATAGCTCAACTTCCTTTTCCTCACAATAAAAAGGCCATGCAATCTTTTTTCGGGAAGATCAATTTTGTGATAAATGTTGCTCTTGACTTCACGAAAACTGTTAAACCTTTACAAAAAATGATTCACAAGGATGCAGAGTTTAAATGGGATGAAGAAAGAAGAGGATATTTTAGTAACATCAAGACTGCAATATCCCAAGCACCAGTGTTGCGAAGCCCTGATTTTAGCAAATATTTTTTCCTTTATACCTATGATTCTAACCAATCCTTGGATGCAGTACTTACCCAAAATGATTATGAAAACAATGAGGCACCAATATCATTTATGAGCACCAATATCCAAGGAGTTTAACTAAACTACCCTACTATAGACAAACATTCTTACGTAGTATATAAAGCAGTCAAGCATTTCAGATCCTATATCCTGAAGAATCACACCAAAGTCATAGTCCCTCACCCCACAGTCAGATATTTATTCACCCAACAGGATATGGGAGAAAGGAGGGGGAATTGGATGGAATTCGTTCAAGAATTTGATATAGACATAAAACCTACCAAAATAGTCAAAGGACAAGGATTGTGCAAACTAGTTGCTGAGGCCCAAGATCTGATTAACGCAGAAGACCTCGATTGGGAAAATGAGCTATCATTATGGTGCGATGAATCCATATACATACTTCCTGGGTGAGAATATTGGTACAAAAACCTTTTTTGTCTCCTGCATCACAGGTCTTGCCCCAAAAATCTAAACCCTAGAGAAAGGAGAGCCCTTAGGTTAAAATCCTCTCAATATCACCTAATAAATTTTGTGTTTTTCCATGTAAACTATGATGGAGTACTACTTATATGTATTGAACATGACGATGCAAAAAAGGTTCTAAGAGAACTCCACGATGGCCCAACAGGTGGGCATTTGGTAGGAGAAAACACGACTCATAAAATTTCGAGGGCTGGTTATTATTGGCCCACTTTGTTCAGGGATGCTCACGCATATTCCAAGAAATGTTAAACTTGTCAAGTGAGCATCAGACGGGAAAAGAGAGAAGTCATCCCACTCCAACTGGTGACTATATCCATACCATTTGAGCAGTTGGGAATAGACGTCATAGGAGAAATTACTCCCAATTGTTCAAACCAACATAAATATATATTGTCTTCTATAGACTATTTTACAATATGGACAGAGGCTATCCCTCACACACATTAATGAAAAGGTAGTGATACAATTTCTAGAGCAACAAATGATAACGAGGTTTGGACTACCCTCCATCCCCATTTTTGGAAATGCTACCTACTTTTCTTCATTACGCTTGAATGAATTCGCTCTTTACAAATGGATCATAATAATATATTCTGCAAACTATTATCCGCAAGGGAATGGGGTAGCAGAGTCAACTAACAAAAACTTGGTAAGAATCTTAAAAAAGACAATTGTTGAAAATTAGAGGAATTGGCATAATTCACTCCATAACGCTCTATGGGACGATAGAGTAACACCTAAAGAAGCCATAAGAAACTCTCTGTACTTTATGGTATATGGGAAATAAGTCATTCTTCCAAACAAATTGTATATTTCATCTTTACAGCTTATTTAGGCATCAAGAGGTCGACCCTCATCCACTCTACAACAAAGGATTGATACCATTCTCATGTTATACAAAGAAAGATAAAAGGTTAAAGATAAGTTAACCACCCATCAACAAATGGTTAAAATATGGTTTGATAAGCATAAGGCCAAAGGAAAAAGTTTTGAGGTAGGGGACCTAGTTTTGAAATGGGATAAAGCAAACAAGTATAAAGGAAAACACTTGAAATTTGAAAATCTCAGGCTCAGACCTTTCCAGGTATCTGAGAAAATTGGGGCAGGCACATACCAGTTGCAAAATCTAAGGGAGGAACCCGACACCCTCCCAGTGAATGGCCAAGCTTTAAAACAATACTTCTCTTAAAAACAAATGTGGGTCTTTTCATGTTTTATTTTATCATATATGTGTGGGTTTAGGGTAGGCCGATTGCAAATTCCTCTTTATTTTTTCTCTTTTCTTTTGCTCGACATTTTCCTGTAATTAAGTTGTGTTCTGTAAAGCAATGGTTGAATTTAATAAATATGGTGAAGTAGACACTGCTCCTAACTTACGCTCACATGCAACATAAGAGACACTGCAAAAATACCAATTTATTAAAGGATATCTATATCTTTTCTTCGCAAAACATACAACCTTGGTAAGTGATAAAATATTCGCCTGGTGGTATGGTAGAGCCCAAAGGTAAATATGGATAGTTATAAGGGATCACATGTACCTCTAGACAGAGCTAGGAAGAATTTCACCTTAACAGTTTTTCCTTGCATATAACAAACTTCCTCCTCTATGACTCACTCATGGAATTTATGCTAGAAGAAAATTAACTATATTAAAAGGAGTGCAAAGTCAGAGAGGGTATGCAGATAAATCCGTCGGGCCTATGGATGCTCGTTGGAAGCAGAGAAAGGTTTGTGATGTCAGGGTGACTCCACCAGGGCTATGGATTCTTGTTGGTAGAGGAGAAACACCATAGCGAGGGAATAATAATAACTAAAAATGGCCTCAAACCAATGGGTTCCTTACCAAACTCTTTTCAAAGCAGGGCGTGGGTCATGGTCAAGAGGAACGAAGGTGGGAAAAGGGTTGAACTCCATAGGAGGATCCCGATTCATGAACCTGGGAAGTTGTGTAAGCATGGATAGGAAATACTCTGTTGAATGCGAAGCTAGTTATTTTCTCAACCAACTTTTGTACAAGCTAAGATTGAATGGAGTAGAGATTTTGTTTTCTCATAGAGAATCGCCATTTTTTGAGCACTCAACACACCCTAAAATCTTTGTGAAATTTTTTCTCTTTTGGGTACCACTTTGTCTTTTTCCTTCTTTATGAATTGAGTCCATTGTGTAGGGATCGTTAAGATTTCTATTTTTATGTTTTATCATCGATCAAATTTGGATTGGTTTGGACATATTGAATAGATCAACTTATTTCTAAAAGAACACTTGGCATTTTATCTAAGTATACATAGCTAGAATTTTAAGCCATGCACCCATTATCGTCATTGGCACGATCTGTGCAGAAAAATCGACCATATGACAACAATAAGCGTTGGTCGTCGATCGTTGATGTATCATCGACATCGGGAGAATGGAAAAGGAAAATGATAACAATTGACACACCTAACAAACCTCTGATCATCGATCGTTGATACATTCGGGGTCGGTGATATCCGAAGGAAACCTTAAAACCATGGAAAGTCTTTACTTTGATACAATGTTGAATGTCGATCATCAATCGGTAATACATTATCAACATCAGATAAATTTGAGGGATGAAATAACGAAGTAATAAACATAGAAACTCGCCAATAGTTGATGCTCAACATGTCATTGGCATCGACAGGATAGGTTGAGGTTCCTAGAGCCATGTCTGGAGAAAATCCCCAATTCTGAAGAAAATTTTAACGAAGGAACCAAAATCGTCACGTGTCATGATCACCCTTCCAGGTCAGCATTTCCATGTCAGATTTGTATGGCAGTCTGGGTCAGCATCATAACTTCTGTTAAAATAGGTATGAACGAATGTTGTCTCAGAAAATTGTCGACACTTATCCATTGGTTTAAACTGTCGGACGGATAGGACATTGACAACAGGATGGGACATCTTCAATGAAAAATAAGATCAGAATTTGTTATTTAATAGGCCAATCAATACGTTGATTAACACATGTTACTAACCTGCACATCGACCAAATAATAGGAGTTTAAAATCGTCGATGAACTAAATAGCTTCTCGCTCCTGCGCCATCAACTTGAGATTTCATTTAATCTTGAGCATGATTCAGATCTTGGTGATGGATTGTGTAGACTGCATTTACGCCCTGAATTCAAGAACTGATGTGACAAGGTAAGTATGCTCCAAGTTTGAATTATAAAGACAAATTATGGATGCAACATTCAGTATCCAAGTTTTTCATTGCCGGAGCAGTCGAAGGAGAGAAAGAGTGGTTCAAGAGCTCATAGTCGATTTTTAGAATTTAAACTAGGTTAATATTGTGCGAAGAAGAGGTATGAATCGTCTGTTTCATTTTGGTAGTTGCAATTTTTTATTTTTCATTATCATTTCTGCAATTCGGTATCTCATTTTGTTCTTTGTGTAGTAAAATGCCTCCAAGGAATCCAAAGACCAGGCGCTTGTCGAGAGCACCAAAACTCAAAGAAGTAGAGATCGGTAAAGGATCTTTGCCTGATGCTGATAGACAGATCGATTTTTCCACTAAAGTGGATCCATTCGTCTGAACATCCACTAAAAATGTGTTTTCCCAACCTCCTGCATTTGTCGACACAAAGGTGAGTACTAGATCGAAAGTGGTGCTCCCTCAGTGGAGACACTTGTTGAACAAAATTAGCTGGGAAGATTACCCAGAATTTGTGCCACACAGTGAATCAGATGTTCTAATGCTCGATGACCAAGTATTGCTAAACATTCGATCATCCTGCCTACACATGGGAGCTTGTCGAACCCCAGTATTCCCTTGCATTGAAACTCTGGGGTGGATAATTGACCTTATGGATGCGAAAAAATGCTTGGTAAATGATGACAATGGCATATGTGTTTGGGTTTTTCTCCTAATAGAAGTCCATAAGTACTACAAACTCAAAGACCCAAAGAAAAGGTTAAATACCTAGTTTTTGGTAAAATTATATGAGTTCCATGACAACAACAGGTTGATGGCCTCATGGTGGAAAGAGAATAAGAGGTTTATGAACAGGAGAAATGACTTGTATGGTACGACCAATATTAGAGAGCCATATATTTATTTGATGGCTCTAATCTGTATATTATATGGGGAGAGAGATTGCACCAAGTTTTTGGAAGATTGTATTCCCCTAGCATACACTGTGGCAATCTTCAGTAGTAGCTTCAACTAGGGAGAGATTATTTCAAAACAATTGAGCACCAATATACTGCAAGCCCAAATTCCAAAGGATGGAGAAACATTGACTTTTCATATGGCATCATACTTACTGGATGTGATTTGCACAAGGAACATCTTCACAGGCATGAATTTGAGTTGGCATATTGTGGAGATACCCGTGCATGTCTAATTCAGAATTATGTGGTAGAATAGGTATAAGATATCTTAGGCTCTTATATGTGATGAATTTATAGCTAGAGTTTAATTTTATTCTTTTTAAGAAAGAATGTCCAAGGCTTATGGTAGCATCCAAGAAGATGATTTCCAAAGTAGGCCACTGGTACCTAAAAGAAACTAACACCTACATCAGAGTGTTTGGGGACACTGGCACTTCACATTTACTCCCCACTCCTATCCCAGACTGGCTTGTTGTGGGATAAATATTCTATCAAACCATTATGAAAGGCTATAATGCCACTTTGGTAAAAGACAAAAAGAGAGCATTCATACCCTATGGATTTCATGTAGAGTTTTACATGGTGAAAGATATTGCAAAAGCACAGCAAGAGGGCTTGAGCGAGTTGGAGTATATATTTCCTGCAGACTGATTTCACAAACATGACCCAAAGGGCCTAGTACCTGAACATGCATCATAGGTGTCTTCCTATTGGTCGTATGCCCACGATAATTTTGAAGACAAAATATTTACAGAAGGTGCCCAGGACTGGGAGGAGGTGCTCCAGAGAAAATCCAACTCCAATATGACATGATTTAAATCCATGACAATGGATGAGTAGGTTGAAAATATAGAATAGATATCTCAAGAATCCTTCAGGGTTAGGGAAGAAAACAGATTAGTAGAAGCCATARAGGCACAAAGGAGAGGGATGTTGTTGCTAGAAGAATCCTAAAGAGTCATCCAAAGGTTAGAAAATGATCCCCAACTGTTAGAACTCATAAGTGTCACCCCGTATGACATAATAATTCTAAGAGAGGAGCTAAATGACTCAGATTCAACCCCATTGGAGGAGACAACTCATCCATAAAAGCCAGGCATTGTGTTATAACAAAAATTTTTGTCAGTCGCTGCTACAGTGCAGTTGGGGGAAACAAGAATATCAAGTGGGACAGATGTGCCCGACGTCCTCATAAAACTAATTACCATATATGACGATGAGAAAATCTCAAGGGTTTCTCTCATAACCCAGTACCAATCATGGAGGAGGGAGAACCAGGAGAAACATCTACTCTAACTCCCGAAGCTCTAACCTCAACTCCCCAAGAAGGCGACGACCAGGTCGGAAGCATGTTGGACACTGAGTTTCTATACTAATAGGGAATTCAACATAATATGGATAATTCCATGAAAGAGTTGGGATCTGTTGAACAGGAAGAAGAAATACAACGATTAGAAATCGACACCACGATAGATGATCCTCTAGTAAATTTTGATGCTTTTCCCCTCTCCCCATCTAAAGCCAAGACTCCACCAACCGACGAAACCCATCAGGAGGCCAAGTTACCAGGACACAAAAAAGTTTCCCCTGCTAAATAACTACAAGATCCAGTCATATAACACATATATACAACATGAAACCTAGGCAACACTCTGACCTGGGGAGACCATCAAATTCTTGAGCAAGTGGATGAGGTTGTCGATATACAAGAGATCGCTTATGACAAAAAGAGGAAAGCTATGATGAGAAGGACCACTAAGAAAAGGAAGCTCATGCTTGATAGAACACTCCTCAACACCATAGAAGAAACACTTCTCAACACAGAGAATGCTAAGACAACTGAGTTGATCGTGGTGGAAATGGCTATAACTGATGCAACATTGGACAGAGCGAAAAGGGATGAAAATGAATTAGCTTCTGCAAAGAAATAATTGGATCACCTATGCCATCTAACAAAGTATTATCATGATTCAACACAAGTAGTAGCATTCCTAAGGAGTGAGTTCAGAGAAACATATGCACAATTCACAAATGAAAGAAACTTCTTCACCACATGCATAGAAGATTTTCAAGAGGATACTCTCATGGGGATGGAAACTTGTAAGGATGTGTATAGGTGGTATGAAAAATCACATCATGCCTCAAACAGGATTGACTATATCAGTGCGGTACAGAAAGGTCGAGACTCGAAAGGGAACGAAATATGAGTACTGATGGATAGCAGTATCTACTGATTCAGGAAGGCATCTGAATACTAGGTGATCATGGTCCAACAACCTCAGTGGAAGATATAGGAAATGTGGGGAGAGTGCGAAAAAATATGGGAGAAGATCAATTAGGATATGGAAAACATTGGCCTGCCAGAATTCAGCCCACCAGAAAATTTCGTCAATTTGTATGACATAGTCAAACAGCATGTAGARCAAGACTCAACATGGGAGGCATAGATCTCATAGATTTCAAGTATGACTCTAGGTCAAGTAAAGAAGTTTATGGAGAACCCAATCAAATCCCTCGCAGTTCTCCAGTGCTTAAGTGTCAATCTCATCATATATAGAGAACGCRCAATGGAGATAAAGAAATTCTTCTTTGCACCGATGAATTAACATAGATTTCCTTATGCAAACACATGTGAAGACCATTTCTTCAAGTGAGAGGAGTATGAGAGGAATCATCCACCGCAGTAAAAATTGGATGGTCTCAAGAGAATGAGGATATAAAGTCTTCCACGTGTCAATTTTGTTTTACTTAACACAACTTTAGTACTTATTTTTATCTTACTGATCCTTTATAAATAGGGATATCGACGTTGTGCAAAGGTCGATGGTTTTGGGAAAGACCGTCTTTTCTTAGAATTGTAAAAGAATTATTTTTGTGCAACTTTAATTAAGAAGTTATGTTTAGAACCAAAGACAATTTGTTTTTTCTTAAGCGTCAACTTGATTGGATCAAGGAGGGATTGTTTCCGTCTTCAGTAAAACTTGATGTATCTATTGTTAAGTTATCTTTCAATGTTATAACAGCTCTTTTGTTCTAGATGATGAAAATAAATCGATTTGTTGATATGTGATTGATAGTAGAGCTAAGAGAACTAACTTTCTTACACTCATCTTTGTTACATATTTGTTTTCCTTTCTACAATTGTTATCTCAGTCAAAGATGTATGTTCACAAGTAAAAATTATTATTTCTAAGCTTGAAATAATTTTGATTATCATTGTCTGCACCCTGAGGTATAATGGTTATCCTAATCTCATCATTCTTTAGTATTTAGTAATTTACCTAGGGTTTCCCCCCCTTCTAATTGGGCCTCTTAGGTGGGTTTGGTTCCTTCTATTGAGTTAAAGGATTTTTGACCCCTCAACAATGACCTTCCACATATTATCTATAAATATGGATATACAATGTTCACTTTCCAACTGCCTGTTGAAATTAGATTTTTCCTTAGATCTAGAACATGTCTTACCTCTTTCAACAACCATTGGCTTCCATTCATTTTATTTATTTTTACCTTTCCCATTCCAATAATTTTGCATGGTGCATCATCACCCAAATGAACCTGTCCAAAATAACCTTAAACATAATCTAAAATATGTTTCCTATGAGGTGTGGCATGAAATGAAGCCCCTAAAAATACTACCCAAGACTCAGAAATATTATCTATAGAAAGGATTGAAGCATCTTGTAACACATCCCCCGTTACATTTTCTTTCTGATTTTTCTCCTATTGTCCATCTCTTTGTTTCTTTGGAGCTCTGAAGTCTTTTTTCATATGTTCTTTATTCCCACAATTCTAGCACTCTATATTTCCAAGTATGGATTTGTATCTACCCTTCCTACAATTCCCATGGTTCCCTGAGCCCTTTCCTTTATCCTTTTCTCTTCCCCTTTTCTCCATGTTCAATGCATTACCTAATGTCTCACCTATGTTTTTCTGTAGCATTTCCTCCCTAAGGATAACACCAAAAACATCATCAAATTTTAAAGTGTTTGAACTAGAGACATAGTTACTTATATCCATGACCAAGCCATTCCATCTTTCTAGCAATGAGCACAATATTAGAAGAGCTCTAACCTCATTGTCACATTCCACTTTTACATAACTTAGTTTATTAGTAACCGTATTAAATTCATTTAAATGATCTGCAACAGACCCAACTTTTGACATCTTCATATTAAATAATCTCTTCATTAGAAATACCTTATTGGACGTCGAGGGTTTTTCATAAAGTTTAGCCAATGCTTCCATCAACTCCTTCATTGTCTTTTCTTTCGAAATATTGAAAACCATCGATGCTTCCAGTCTTAAAAATATCATTCCTAGTGCCTTTCTATCAATAACCTCCCATTCCTCATCATTCATGGTCGTCGACTTCTTTTCCATTCCACCCAATGGTAGGAATAGATCCTTCTGATATAAATAATCTTCCATCTGCATCTTCCATAACTGGTAGTTTTGGCCATTAAATTTATTGAACCTAAAATTTCTGTCTTCCGCCATTTCTCCGACTCAAACCATGAACCCTCTTTTCCTACGAGTTACCTTTCGCTCTGATACCAATTGTTGGAAAAACATAATCATGAAGAAATAAAATAAAACAAATGCGTAAATAAAACATAGAAGATACACAATACAATAGAGACATAGATATACGTGGTTCACCCAGTGTGGGCTACGACAACCAGAGAAATTTCTAGGTCCTTCCTTTATTACTATCCAACAAATGAAGGGATACAACCTATAACACACCCACTGTAACTTCCTCTTCTTTCTCTCACAGTATCCTCTCTCAGAATACAATATTCACAATTATACATAGCCGCAATACATTTCCCTCATAAAAGAGGGTTGCCTTCTAGGGAAAAAAACCCTAACATAACTTCTACCGTCATATCTGCAACCTTATAATGAATGGTCCAGATTTACTATGAAATTACAATATACATTTACAAGGAAAGTTTTCCTTCGGGGGCTTCACCCCTGAAACCTTTCTTTCCCTTGGACTCCCGGGAGGGGGGGGGGTAACCACCCCCTGCACTTCCCCTCTTAGAGGAGTGTACATTCTTCTGGGGTGTAAAGTCTTCATGGGGTATAAATACGTCTGAAAAAAAATACCTATGAATTAGGAAGATAATCAGGCTCCACAACCAACATATCTATCTCATGGGGTTCAACTAGATCTTCTAGAACACCCATGTTCTGCAAAAAAGAACATTCAAAATGAAAATTTATTATTTATTTCATGCAATATTTAATTTTTTTGTTATATTTCTAATATTAAAACATATGAAATGAAACCATAATCATATTACTTCATATCAATGTTCACAAACCATAATAAAAATTCAAATAAGTTACAAATAAGATGTCATTCCAATGATGTAAAACATGCAACAATTCCAATAAACATTAGTAAATACATTAGTAAATATCGTAAAAAAAATTGTGATACATTTTAACTATCAACAGTAAATTCTATTACATAACAGTAAGTTCCAACCCTCTCCATTTTGTGATATATATGATTATGTTTTCCAATAAAATCCTTTGAGAGTTAATTGGTCTATATATCTTCTTCTCTTATATTTCACCAATGAATATTTTTCTAGGATATTTTGGCATTGTAATATGCTTCAAAGGTCCTTTGAGAATTAACTAGTTTATAGGTAATTATGAAGATGCTCGAGATACTCATTCAACTAGACCACATCCAAATGTCAATCCTTCCAAAGAAAAAATTCAATACATCAAGCTCTAAAGGGTTGAAAATTATGAAAAAAATGTAATAAAAGGTGTCAAGGTGTATTGCCTTACCTTGCCTTGCCATGCCTTCCCATTCCATGTCTTACCTTGCCTTTCCATTCCATGCCTTGCATTTCCTTTCCTTTCCATGCATTTATTTGCCTTTCCATGCCATGTCATGCCTTTCCATGCCATGCCTTACCTTTTCATACAATGCATTGCCTTCCCTTGTCATGCCATCCATTGTCTTTCCTTTCCATGCCTTGCCATTCCTTTCCTTTACATGCCTTGCCTTGCCATGCCTTGCCTTTCCATGCCATGCCATGCCTCATCATTCCATGCCATGCCTTCCTATCATATGGCATGCCTTTCCATGTCATGCTTCTCCATACGATGCCTTTCATTCACTTTCCATGCCTTGTATTTCCATACCATGCATTTCCATATCATTCCTTGCCTTTTCATGAAATCCCAT
>SNQJ01S0001332.1:323172-339591 GCA_010110895.2 Picea sitchensis
ATGCCTTGCCTTGCCATGCCTTGCCTTTCCATGCCATGCCATGCCTCATCATTCCATGCCATGCCTTCCTATCATATGGCATGCCTTTCCATGTCATGCTTCTCCATACGATGCCTTTCATTCACTTTCCATGCCTTGTATTTACATACCATGCATTTCCATATCATTCCTTGCCTTTTCATGAAATCCCATGTCATTCCTTGCCTTTGCGTGCCTTTCCATGCCATACCTTTCTGTTCCTTTCCTTTCCATTCCATGAATTTCCTTTTCTTTAAATGCCATAACATGCCTTGCCTTTGCATGCATTCCCTTTCCTTTCCATGCCATTCCATGCCATGTCATGCCTTTCCTTTCCATGCCATGTCATGCCATGCCATGCCATTCCTTGCCTTTCCATGCCATGCCATGCCTTGATATCATATGGTATGCCTTTCCATGCCATGCCCCTCCATACCATGTGTTGTAACAGATATTAAAATCGACTCTGCTGCCCAAGATTTGAAAGGCTGTCAAGGAGGCCATGAATGCTGAGATACAAAAGCAATGGTGACGTCTAAGGTAGGTAAGCGCCATGCAGGTGTTGGTATTGATGCACTGAAGGAGTTATTTTTTATCAGTTTGCTGCCAGATAGGAAGCTGAGGTATTTTGGCCAACAACCTCTCCATGTTCTCTCAGAATCAAAGGATGGAAATTCATTTCTTCTGTTTTGGTATTGGGAAGATTTTCTAAAGCATTGGTTTGAGCGCTTTGTGGTTGCATTGGAAGGTGCTTCTAAAGATACACTACCTTTCTTGAAAGACAAAGCCTTGAAGACAATGTTTGATCTTCTTAAGAATAAACCTGAACAAGAATGCAAGCTCCTTTCGATGCTTGTGAACAAGCTTGGTGATCCAGAAAGGAAAGTGGCCTCAAACGCTGGGTATCACCTGTCATGTCTACTAATTGATCACCCGAATATGAAGGCAGTTGTGGTTGATGAAGTAGATATTTTTGTGTTTCCTCCCCACATTGGACTGCGGGCAAGATATCATGCTGTCATCTTTTTAAATCAAATTCTGCTTAGTAGTCGAGGAGATGGACCTAGGCTGGCAAGATGTCTAGTTGACATATACTTTTCACTATTCAAGGTGATGATATCCACGGATGATGAAGCAGAAAAAGAGGCAAAGAGATTGAAAGACTCTAAGAATAAATCGAAGAATATGCTTGATTAAAAAAAAAAAAAAAAAAGAAGAAGAAGAAGAAAGATTCCTTATCTGAAGCTCCTGCTGAAATTGATTAACAGATTCTTTCTGCATTACTAACGGGTGTCAATAGATCTTTTCCTTATGTTTCAACTGATGAAGCCGATGTTATCATAGAGAAGGAAACACGCGTGCTTTTTCAATTGGCGCATTCTAAGAGTTTCAACATTGGGGTGTAAGCATTGATGTTGCTATATCAACTTCTAGCTAAAAACCAAACTGTCAGTGATCGTTTCTATCATGCTATTTATTCAACACTTTGACTCCTGATATCATGAAGTCATCAAAGATGGAGAGGTTTCTAGGGCTTATGTTCAAGGCATTGAAGTCTGATATAAACTCAAAGCGCGTTGCTGCATTTTCAAAACGGTTGTTGCAGTACGATGATGATGATATTGAACATTTTGTGGATGTTGTGTAAGAAGGTGACCAAATGACGGGAAATGACCTCAAATCCAATGCTCAGAGATTTATCAACTCGGAGCCAATTTCCAGTATCACTAAGGTAGAGAATGATGATAGAAGTGATTCTAAATTGGACGATAGCAAAATTCCTTGTCATTCTTCTGATTCTGGAGATAACAGTGTTGAAGATGATTTTGCTGGGGGTGATGAAAGTGACAATGATGAAATTGATAACTTGATAGAGCAAGATGCAGGCCTTGAAATTCAATATCAGAGTGGTGGTGAATATGACTATGAAAAATTGGAGGAGGTGCTTGAACTAGATGATGAAGCCTTATTAGCTGATGACAGTAAAGGTGACACAGATATTGTTGAAGATGCATCTGGAGATGAAGAGACACATGTTGATGAGTTAGATTTTGATTCAGAGGCAATAAGTATTGCAGGAAAAACCAAACAAAGGAAAAGGAAAGAAGAAATGGCTGCCAGGAATGCAAAACTAGCCAAGTCAAGTCCATTAGTTGAAGCCCAAATACGTGCAGAAAAGTTACGGGCATTTAAAGATGGATCACAGAAAACAAAGAAGTAGATGGAAAAGGTGGAAACGCCAATTTAGACTCGAATACCCTCAGGCAGAAAGGGTTGAGCTAAATGTCTACGGTTCATTTGCATATGACGCCGTCTGGATGATAGCTCGGGCAATTGGGAATTTTGGAAACAGAAGTTTTGATTTCGTGAAGCCAACAAATTCTTCGCCACGTTTTTACACAACTTAGGGTCTTTCAGGAAGGACCACAATTATTGACAGAGCTCCTCAAGACATACTTTAGCGGTGTGGGCGGGGTTGTTCAGCTAGACGATGGAGAAATTTGATAAATTGTGAAGGACAGAGAAATGCAGAGAGAAAAGAATAGTATATTCAAATGTATGAAGAAGTATAGAACATAACTGAAGAGGTTAAGCTCTATATTACAATGTAAGATGGTTGAGCTATATATGCTCAAGCAAGACAAAAATAGAAAGTACAACTGTCCAGTACAGCTGGCAGTGTACGATCATACTGTTGAGGGTACAATATATTTAACACTCCCTCTTAGACTCAACAGTTAGAATATGATTACAATGCGGCAACCTTGACTATGCTGAATCTTGTCTCTGGAAGTCGAAAATTGACTTTCCTAGTGGCTTAGTGAAAATATCGATTGTTGATCTCGACCACAAAATTGAAGGAAGTGCAATGTCAATTGATGACTAACTTCGCGTATGAAATGAAAGCAGAGGTGTCAGTAATGTTTACTTTCTTGTGGAACACATGGTTGCGGATATTACAATTCTTGATGATGTTGTCACGAGAAGATAGGAGTTGGATCCTTCTGTTTGACATGTCTTTCAATAATCTTGAGGGCCATACGAAGCAGCAAGAAGTGAGATATCAGCGACATACTTTGCCTCTGCGGAAGATATTGATACAATCGGTTCCTTCTTCGATGCCCATGAAGTAGGGTTAGTGCCGGTTGAAAACATATCGATGTGCTTTCATATCATCGGAGCTACGCAAAGTGCATATCATTGTAACCCGAAAGTTGATTCTGTCGGATATAGTGTACCATAAGAAACCAAAATGTAGTGTTCACCGCTGCATATCTCAAAGTCGTTTGCCATTTCGGTCTTGAATCCTTGAATTTGATTCCATGAATCACGAAACTAGAGTACATACATAATGTCAGGCCTAGTTTTTTGTAAGATACAACAAACTGCCTCCCAAACTTTTGTATAAAGTAGAATCCACGTGGGACCTTCATCATTCTTGCTCAACTTTATTTATGGTGTTTCTGGCGGGATTGCATCCTTCCATCTGACAGAGAATGTTTCTTTATGCACTGGCGGCGGACAAAAATGCCTTTGGTGATTGATGAACATGATGCCTAAAAATATTTCGTATACAGATCGTCATCTCAAACCCAGTTGCATAGCGTAGCGAAATCTGTTAGCTCTAGATTTCTGTGTAAATCATGTCATCAACGCTATATAAACATACAATTATTATTTTACCATGTTGATCTGTTTTGGTATAAAGTGTTGGTTCATTTTGACTTATGTTGAAGCCATTTTTGATCAGGTAGGTGTCAATTTTGTTGTACAAATATCTTGGAGCTTGCTTTAAACCATACCGAGCCTTCTTCAGCGATACACTTGGTGGGTGCTCTTGGGCTTTAAAGGCAAGGTGGTTGATTGAGCATGACTTCTTCTTCTAAAATCCATTTAGAAATCTTGACTTGACATCCATTTGATAAACTTGCCATTTGTGTTGTCTTCTGTATGGAAAATAAAGTCCCTTCTGATTAATCTTGCTCTTCTTTGGAGAAAATTTTTCACCATAATCAGTTCCAAGTTGTTGTGAGAATCCTTGGGCAACAAGTCTTGCCTTGTGATTTTCAATCTACCCCTTTTCATTTAGTTTGGTTTTGTAAACCCGCCCGGTACCAATACTCTTTTGTGTTTTGGCAAATCAACAAGATCCCATGTCTTGTTCTTCTCAATAAGTCAATTTCTTGGTTCATTGCTTGAACCCAATGTGGCTCCTTGAGTACGCTCCTTATAAAGGATGTAGGTTGACATGACATTAAAGCAAAAGAATTATGTTGTTGAAAGTCATCTATTTGTTGATGGATTTCTCTCAAGCTTCGATTTCTCTGATTATGTGGTTGAGAGAATGATTCTCTGTTGGGCGTTGAGTTATCCTATGAGTTATCGGTGGTCCTTGGACTTGCATTCTTGGAGGAATGGGTTGAGTCTTTGATTTGTTGCGAATTTTTGTGTTTTGAGAACTTGAAAATGAGGATTTCATTGTCCACACTTCTTTGGTTTCACGAATCATCAGGTGGTTTTCAAAAATTGTACATCTCTGCTAAGAAATAATTTCTTGGTGATGGGATTGTAAAGCCACATAGCTTTAGAGGTTTCACTATAGCGAGTGAAAATACATTTTTCACTTATGTCATCAAACTTCTTCCTTAATTCAGAAGGTATGTGTGCATACATCCAAATGTCCTTAGATGAGCTACGTGAGCTTTGTCCCACTCCAAGCTTCTTGGGAACTTTCATCTGTAGACCGATGGTTGGTGATCTGTTCAAAATATAAAATTTGCAGAGCATGCACTACTTGCTTATAAAATTATTTGACAAATGTTTTTCTTTAAAGAAGTGTTCTTGCCATATTCATGATGGTGCGATTCTTTCTTTAGCCCTCCATTCTAGCGTAGGTATATGCATTGTTTTCTTGCGTAGTGATGCAGCCAGAACTGCAGTTGCAAATTCTGGAGTTGTATTCTCCTCCTCCATACGACGCTGAGTACTTTGAAATTTACCACTCTATTTTTTAAACTTCGACTTTGAATTCTTTGAATCTAGTAAATGTTTAAGACTTGTGTCTGAGAAAATATAGGAATTTCTTGAAATCATCAATAAGCATTGAGAAAGTACAAAACTACCCTCTATTGAGCTCTGTTGCATTGAATTACATGGAATTACGGTGTGAACAAGTTCAAGATGTTGTTTGGCTTGATTGGAGAAGGCTGTGGAAAACTTGTTCTTTGTGTTTTCCCAGGTATGCAAGACTCATGGGGATTTGTTCTTTAAAATAGGTAAACCTTTGACCATGGAGTTTTCTGAAGTAGACTTAGACTTCTGAAATGGTAGATGTCCAATCTAGTATGCCAAACCATTGATTCATTCATAGTTGATGCACTCTGTGCATAAGGTTGACTCAGTTTGCAGTTATGAGGGTGAGGGAAACATCCTATTGGAGTCATAAGGATTTGAAATCAATTTTCTTTTGGGTTTTCTATCATAGATTTTTACAAGATGCTCCTCAAAAAGTGCTATAAGGTACTTTTCAATGAGCTGTCCTACATAACAAGTTATGTTTTAAGTCAGGAACATGATAGACGTGGAATATGTCTTTCTTTACGATGCACAGTAGAATGGAACGATTCCTCTTCCTTGAACTTTGACTAAATGATCATTACCAAAGTAATATCGAGGAGGTAATTGAAGAATCAATGCTAGAAGTAAGTCTCGTTTCCTGTCATGTGATTGTTGCGACCAGCATCCAAATAACCGGTCTCACTAGGTTGTTGTTAGGTTAATGTGGCATATAAAGAGGAAAACATACACAACTGAGTTGTTTCAGGTGTGATTTGTCGCATGTGTGCTTTCTACTGAGAGATGATCACTTTGCTTCTTCTGCATTGATTAAGTAATGCCCATGCTGCAAATAAAACATTGAATGTTGTCATTTGATTTTCTCCCTCTGCCTCTTTGAAATTCTGGAAATTGATAATTGATTTTGTTGTTGATTTACGTGACCTTAGAGTTATGGTTGGGATATTGTTGTCTATTTCTTTCACTGGTATGAGGGTTACCCTGTTTGTTCCCTTTTCCTCTACTTCTAACTTCCTCGCCTTTCCCTCTTGAATGAGGTGGGAATTGGAAGGCATTTGAGATTGACTCATCACGTAAGGATGTAGTCTTGTCTCATCATCCACAGAGAACCAATTAGTTATCTGTTGAAATGACAAATCCTTGGATTCAAGGATAGGTACATTACAACCATTCAAATTTTCACGGGTAACTTTTGAGAATTTTCTCTAAACGATTCGTTGATCCGATTAAAGGAAGTTTCACCAATCAATCGAGTACGGTTCCGCGATTCCCATGACTCTGAGTCATATGGCCCACGATCTGATTCCGGACCTTGTCATTACGAGTCTCGAATTGTCCACAAGGTTGCGGTTTATGATTTTTCCAACAATCATTTCCTTGATAGGAGATTTTTAGGATGTCGAACTGTTTGGTACTAAGCACATGATTTCGAAAAAATCGAATATACAATTACGAATCCGGGTACGCTTTCTTTGTTCCTCAGTGTTGACTGAGCAATTCTCTGCGCATTTTTTCATGGCAGCGAGGGCGGATGGAATCAGTTCCACATATCCAAGATCGGACCGACACTCTTATTATGCAGGAAAGACCTCATTTGAAGAGACCAGAATTAGTAATTCTTTCCCAAAAGAATGAGACCCTGAGTTGGTGAGATTGCTGGTCGGCGTCATTAAAATAAATCTTTGAAAAAAAATATAGAGGGAAAATTCTGTATTTACCTCAATCTGGCGGAGATCTTGGAGTTGCCCGATACGAACTTATCGGGCTTTAGATAGCCCTTGGTCTCCTTGCAATGTGACCAACGCGCTTTAATGTTATGATTAC
The DNA here is from genome assembly GCA_010110895.2 of Picea sitchensis. Lineage (NCBI taxonomy): Eukaryota > Viridiplantae > Streptophyta > Pinopsida > Pinales > Pinaceae > Picea > Picea sitchensis. Next base: position 330,091 of record SNQJ01S0001332.1, read on the forward strand.
TCTGCAGGCTTTTCCTGTTCTTTGACTTTCAAAACACCAAAACGCAAAAATGCATGCTTTCAGCGCTGTGGTCAGTCTAGCGTGATGGGGCGGTCAGATAATATCGGGATATCGGCGAATCGGGATTTACGCCAATTTTGATGTTAAGGGTTCTTTGCCTCCTCGATTTCGCGATCGTCAATTTTTCGATGGCGTGCTTCCTTCCCGGGACTTTTCAGCGGTCGAGATCTCGCCCGCAGCGTCACGAGCAGAGATGGGCCGGCTAGATTTTACCTCTCCAGGGGATTTCGGAAGAAACCAGATCACTTGTTCTCAAGGATCGCGATTTTCCGAACCCCGATATATGGCGATGGTGCTCGCCGGGGACTTTAGGAATGCCGGTTCTTACAACGTCGGGGATAGATGGAGCTGGTCTGATAAATCTCGGGATATCGCCACTGCGATGCTCAAACCTCTGTCCAGCGTGAAACCGAGCGCCCGATCACGGTGGCCCGGTGCCCTTGATGTCATACATTATCAGGGAGATATGAATGAGATCTGCTCCGGATTTACATGTCATTGATTTAGCGGTTAGATCGAAGTTGTTTGACAACTTGGAAACCGAACTCGATATGCCCGATGGACTGTCGCACCACTGTCCTCACGAAGAGTAAGACGGTGATGCGTTTCGGGATTTCGCGATTTTTCGTATCGGGGTTTTTGGAGAGCCGAGTCTTTTGCTCGTCCAACTCCGATTCTCCATTTTGCGATGGAATAGGATCTAGCCACGTGTCTCTTGACGGACGATCAATATGACGTCGGGACTTCACAAGTAAAAAGTCCTCTGGCCGAGCTCTAGAGGTTAAACTTTCGAGCGCTTTCTCAAGTGATCAACGGTTGTCGGGCCTGCGAGAATCGGTGGTGAGAATTTCTTTCGCTGTTCCACTTTCTCGTTATACGGCGGTTTCCCTTCTCGAATCGTTAGCAAGATGAAATCTGCGGCTTTAATGAATTAAGTTCCTTATTGTTTGGCGATGTTCGAATTTACTTGAATTTATCACATTGGAAGAAAGATTGAATCTTTCAAAGATTTGAAAAATTTCACAATTTCGCCGTGTTAGCAGATCTTTGGCGGATGAGGCGTTTCCTTGAATCTTTAAACAGTGCATATGCAGCGAATCTTTAGCGGGCCGTGAAATCTTCAGTTCTTTAAACTTCTTTCGTTCTGCTGCAAAATCTTCAAGTTCTTTAAACTTCTTTCGTTCTGCAGCTCTTCTGCATCAATCTTCGACGGTTCTTTGAGAAAATCGTGCAGGTTTCTTCTTCTGCGATCTCTGCTTCCTCCGCTAACTTCTCACGGCGATCTTTAAAGAGTATTGCAGACAACTCTCCAAACCTTGTGAAAAGTCTGTGACGCGTGCTCTCAAGATCCGTGAGGCTCTATGCTGTGAGGATCGAGTTGCTCTCCCGACTGTGTGAAGAGGCTTACTGCTGTAGCTCTGATACCATGATAAATTGTGAAGGACAGAGAAATGCAGAGAGAAAAGAATAGTATATTCAAATGTATGAAGAAGTATAGAACAGAACTGAAGAGGTTAAGCTCTATATTACAATGTAAGATGGTTGAGCTATATATGCTCAAGCAAGACGAAAATAGAAAGTACAACTGTCTAGTACAGCTGGCAGTGTACGATCATACTGTTGAGGGTACAATATATTTAACAAAATTGTGGGTTCGACTTATGAGATAGCAAATGTGGTGGGTAATGGTTGCAGCGTAGTTGGGTATTGGAATCATGAAATTTAACTCTCCAAACAACTTCCCTCTGGCGCATCATCGCCGTCCAGACACTCTAATACTATCGACGAACTTAAGACTGTCATTCGGCCCGGTGGATCTATGGGAACAACCTACTAGTGGTAAGACGTTGAGAGTTGGAGTTTCCATAAAATGTGGGCTTCACTGATCCTTTATCGCCAGATACTAGATGCAATTGAAGAAAATGATTATGATAACTTCACGAAGCGTGCATATGTGTGAAAATGCTCCTGACATTACCTGTGGCTTACACTCGAGCCGTTATTAGTCTCCACCAATTTTGAAACCGGCTCAAATGGAACGAATATCATCTGCCTTTCAAATAAGAAGATGGCGGAGAGAATCAGAACGTTCGACAGCTATAATTATTTCGTTCGGGACGTGGCGTTCTAATTAAAAATGGTCTCAAGGCTTGGAGCCGCCTCCTACAGGTCTCCCCAGGTGTCAGAACACTTGGCAGACAGAAGCTGTGCAGACCAAAACGCATCATCTGTCTAAACATAGATAGTGTCCAGTAAAACGGCCGCCACCGGGCTCGCATACTCGACCTTCGCCTGGTCCACCGTCGTCGTCCTCGAAGGTTTCGTACCAACTGGAACCCATTGCAACATTCGAATACTATGGGATGACGAATATTTCGTGGTCGACAGTCGAGAAAACGAATGTATTGTTCACAATTGGTTCTTCCTGTTTCTCTTCAAGAAGCTCAGAAGAAGATGGACGCGCACGAGGAACAGGATGATTCCAAGACTGGCTCACTCAATGGGCACAACTATACTAATTGGAAATGGGAGGGCACTGATATTAAGTCTGGTGGATCTTCTTCGAGGAATAATGGCAAGACCAAGCACAACAATAAGGCTACGAAAGAAACGACGATTAGTGTGAATGAGCAAGCCAATGAACAGCCTCAGATTGTTCGTAGCAATATTGTATTCAATGGAGTGAGCCCAGCAGTCGTGGGTGAGCGCTTGATCATTCAGATCGTCTCTGCACCGTCCATTTGGAAGCGCAGTTGCGAATGACCGAAATACGTGCGATCGAACATAACCACTGTATTTTTGTATGTTGTGGTCATATGCATGGCGGAGACACCTCCATTCTCAATCACAAGCTCCCATGAACCAGGCTTCACAGCTGTCTGAGCGCTAACGCTCGACAGAACAAAAGCCAGGCCGATACACAAAGCAACAATGAATTCAATCATTGTAGAATTGAATTGAACTGATAAAGTTAATAATATCCTGAATTCGTTCGCAGCTATGATATCATTTCTTCCTAATTCTAAACTCTTAGCTCGTATCAGAGGAAGATGATATGTAAACTCGGGATACTCAGAAAGACATGGAAGAACGATATATTCAGATGGAAGGAGGCGGAAGGTTCAATATGCAAAATCTGAAAGTATTGGAGCTTCTGCCAGGTTTGATTCTGAGACAGCCTCAGAGGATTCCTGTACTCTCAAGAGAAAGTCTATAAATCTTATTTCTGCTGGCATTCACTAACCTCGAATTTATGAATCTGGTCACAAGTATTCTGGCGTTGATGCCGACAGGCTGGGGTTTGATATCAATTTGCTCAAGTTCTGAGAGCTTTATTGCAGCCTACCATGATTTGGGAAATAGTGGTTGTAGTTGCTCGGTTGTATGAGATGATATTTGGCATTATTGTCATTATTCCTGTGCCTTTGCTTTCATGGTAGCCAGGCTTTCAAACATTGCGGACTCGCATTACATACTGTCCCGTTGATTACCAGAGCAGTTGTTGGATGGCGTAGTACATTTCAATCAACGAGTTTTGTGCCAGCACACACAAATGTCTGTAACGGTAAACACACCTGGCGTTCACACAGTCCAGAGAAGGCGAACCGGTTCATATTTCCGAGAACGCCAAGAGTTTTATGTTAGATTTTTCTCTCCTCTAAAAGCATGAGGTTGGTAACACCAAAGAGGGGGGTGCATGAGCGCAAGAAGGGAAAAACTTCTTTCGAAGAGATTTCCATTGTATGGACTGAATTTTGTAAACCAGACTGGAGTAATAAAAATGATTTTTGCTTGCGACTGTGAGATTCATCACAGTCGATTTCTCTCAGCATGTTTTCTTCTCTTTCAGATGTGTTAAAATTGTTTGGATTCCATTTATGTATTTCCTTACTCCCAGCTGAAATGTTTTACCACAGCCTTATGTCTTCCTTAATCCATTACGACTGCATTACACTTTGTTTTCCTCTAATTGATGGGCTTCGTTACACTTTAGTACGGCCACTACTGTAACGAAAGGGTTTGGGTTTTCTGCAAATGTTTATTGTCTTTCCTCTGCACTAGCTATCAACTGTGTAAGACCAATCTGCATTTTCAGAACTCTACATGTATCCTTTGCTACGTCGACCTTTCTTTTTCTTTCCCCTATCGCATCATAATTTATCAAAGTGTTGAAAGATAGACCTACTTTGCCTCACTTTCTGCAAGTTATTTAATCTCTACTATTATCTCTTTTTCGATTTTCATTTGACTCCATGCCCAATGGACCTTTTCCTGGTTTAACCCTCAAAACCCAAAAATCTAAGACCATCATCTACCCATAAATCTGCCCAGCATTTCACACTTACTTCAATTTATTCCGTGACATTTTTCGAGAGATCCCTCTCGGGTTGGAAGGGGCAGCTCCCAATCCAAAGTGGTTCGAGGTTGCCTCGGGATTGATTTGCTACAACCCATTTCAGTTTTGAGTGTCATCACCATACCTTTAATTCACTTGCCATGCCTTGTCTTTCCATACCATGCCTTTCCATATCATGCATTTCCTTTCCATTCCATGCCATGTCATGCCTTTCTATTCTATGCCTTACATTGTCTTACCTTTCCATGACATGCATTTCCTTGCCTTGCCATGCCATTCCATGCCTTTCCTTTGCATGCCTTGCATTTCCATGCCATGGCATGCCATGCCTTTCTATGGTATGGTATGCCTTTCCATGCCCTTCATTTCTATTTTCTATACCATGCCTTACAATGCCATGTCTTGCATTCACTTTCCATGCCTTGTCTTTCCATACTATCCCTTGCCATGCCATGAATTTCCTTTCCATGCCATACCATGCCTTTCCGTACCATGCCATGCCATGCCTTACTATGGTATGGTATGTCTTTCCATGCCATGCCTTTCCATACCATGCCTTGTCTTTCCATACCATGCCTTTCCATACCATGAATTTCTTTTCCATCCCATTCATTTCCATGTCATGCCTTTCCATACTATTCCTTTCCATTTTCCCTTCCATGTCATACCATTCCATGCCATGTCACCTAGTCCATGCCTAAACAAGATTTCATTATCTCATGGAACTCAAAAATGCTGCTTCGTTAGTTTTTTATGCCCTGAGGAGGAATTGGCCAAGAGTCCTTGAAATGGTTTGGGATGCGACTTGCAACTGGGAATAAAACAAAAATCGAGACTTGGATTGGGGAACCATCGAATCCGATGGAATACTGGGATAGGATTTCAGCTAGAGCACCCCTTACTCCCAGTTTCCATGCCTCGAAAGTTGATTTACTCAATGATTTCGAGAAATAGTGTTTTCCTCAGTTTGAAGCAATGCAACATTTGAATTAAGGGGTCCAATTTATGAAACCATGCCTCAGGAGCGGATGGACAATGTGGTAACCTAGTCCATGCCTAAAAAATCTTGCAACATCTCATGGAACTCAAAAACACTACTATGTTAGGTTCTTACCCCCCAAGAAGGTATTGGCCAAGAGTCCCTGAAATGGTTTGGGATGTGACTTGAAACTGGTCATATAAAGAAACCAAGACTTAGATTGAGGAACCGGAGACTCCGATGGATTACTCGGATAGTATTTCAACTAGAGCACCCCTCACTCTTAGGTCCCATGTCTGAGAAGTTTTGTTTTTCATCAATTTCGAGAACTGGGGTTTTGCTCAGTAAGAAACAATGCACCATTTGGATTTAGGGGTCCAATTTATGAAGCCATGCCTTGGGAGCCGATGGACAATATGGTCACCTATTCCATGCCTAAATAAGTTTGCAACATCTCACAAAACTAAAAAATGTTGCTTTGTTAGGTTTTGATCCCCCTAGGAGGTATTGGCAAAGAGTGCCCGAAACAGTTTGGGATGTGACTTGCAAATGGGAATATAATGAAAAATGAGATTCGTATTGAGGAACCTTCATCTCCATTTTATTATTGGCATGATATTTCAGCTAGATCACCCCTCACTACCAGGTCCCATGCCTCTGAAGTTGTTTTCTTCATCGATTTTGAAAACTAGGGTTTTTCTCAGTAAGAAGCGATGCAACATTTGGATTTAGGGGTCCAATATATGAAACCATGCCTCAGGATCATATGAACAATGTTGTCACCTGGTCCATGCCTAAACAATCTTAAAACATCTCATGGAACTCAAAAATGTTGCTTCATTAGGTTTTTATGCCCTGAGGAGGAATCAACCAAGAGTCCCTGAAATGGTTTGGGATGCGACTTGCAACTGGGCATAAAATGAAAAACAAGACTTGGATTAACAAACCGTTGACTACGATGGATTAATTGGATATGATTTCAGATATGTCACCCCTCACTCTTGTGTGTCATGCCTCGAAAGTTGTTTTTTCATCGATTTTGAGAACTAGGGTTTTGCTCAGTAAGAAGCAATGCAACATTTGGATTTATGGGCCCAATTTATGAAACCATGCTTCGAGAGAGGATGGAAAATGTAGTCACCTAGTTCATGCCTAAGAAAGATTGAAACATCTCTGGGAACTCAAAAATGTTTCTCTGTTAGGTTTTTTTGCTCTAAGGAGGAATTGGCCAAGCGTCCTTGAAATGGTTTGGGATGTGACTTGAAACTAGGTATAAAATGAAAAAAAAAGACTTAGATTGTGGAACCGTCGACTCTGATGGATTACTGGGATAATATTTTAGCTAGAGAACCCCTCACTCCTGGGTGCCATGCCTCAAAATTTGTTTGTGTCATCGATTTTGAGAAATATGGTTTTTCTTTGTAAGAAGCAATGTAACATTTGGATTTAGGGGTCCAATTTATGAAATCGTGCTTCGGGAGTGGATGGAAAATGTGGTCACCTATTCCATTCCGAAAAAAACTTGCAACATCTCATGAAACTAAAAAATGCTTCTTCGTTAGGTTTTTATGCCCTAAGGAGGAATTGGATAAGAGTCCCTGAAATGGTTTGGGATGCGACTTGCAAATGGGCATAAAATGAAAAATAAGACTCGGATTGAAGAACCATCGACTCCAATAGATTACTGGGATAGGATTTCATCTAGATCACCCCTCACTCCTGGGTGCCATGCCTCAAAAGTTGCTTTACTCATTGATTTCAAGAACTTGTGTTTTGCTCAGTTTGAAGCAATGCAACATTTGGATTAAGGGGTCCAATTTATGAAACCATGCCTCCAGAGTGTATGGACAATGTGGTTACCTATTCCATTCCTAAAAAATCTTGCAACATCTCACAGAACTCAAAAATGTTGCTATGTTAGGTTTTTATCCCCCAAGGAGGTATTGGCCAAGAGTCCTCGAAATGGTTTGGGAAGCGAATTGAAAATGGGCATATAATGAAAACCGAGAATCATATTGAGTAACCATTGTCTCCATTGGATTCTTGGCATAGGATTTCAGCTAGAGAACCCCTCACTCTTGGGTCCCATGCCTCAGAAGTTGTTTTTTTCATCGATTTTGACAACTAGGGTTTTGATCAATAAGAAGCAATGCAACATTTGGATTTAGGGTTCCAACTTATGAAATCATGCCTTGAGAGAATATGGAAAATGTGGTCACCTATTCCATGCCTAAACAATCTTGCAACATCTCACAGAACTCAAAAATGTTTCTCCGTTAGGTTTTTATGCCTTGAGGAGTAATTGGGCAAGAGTCCCTGAAATGGTTTGGGACGCAACTTACAACTGGGCATAAAATGAAAACTGAGACTCATATTGAATAACCACTGAATCTGATGGATTATTGGGATATGATTTCAGCTAGAGAACCCCTCACTCCAGGGTGCCATGCCTCAAAAATTGATTTACTCATTGATTTCGAGAACTAGTGGTTTTCTCAGTTTGAAGCAACACAACATTTGGATTAAGGGGCCAAATTTATGAAACCATGCCTCAGGAGTGGATGGATATTGTAGTCACCTATTCTATTCCTAAAGAAGCTTGCAACATCTCACAGAACTCAAAAATGTTGCTTCGTTAGGTTTTTATCCCCCAAGGAGGTATTGACCAAGAGTCTCTGAAATGGTTTGGGATGCGACTTGCAACTGGGCATACAATGAAAAACATGACTCATATTGAGGAATCATCATCTCTATTGGATTCCTGGCATAGGATTTCAGCTAGAGCACCCCTCACTATCGGGTCCAATGCCTCATAAGTTGTTTTTTCATCGATTTTGAGAACTAGGGTTTTGCTCAGTAAGAAGCAATGCAACATTTAGATTTAGGGGTCCAATTTATGAAACTGTTCCTAGAGAGAAGGTGGACAATGTGGTCACCTAGTCCATGTCTAAACAAGCTTGTAATGTCTCATGGAATTCAAAAATGTTGGTCCATTAGGGTTTTATGCCCTGAGGAGGAATTGGCCAAGAGTCCTTGATATGGTTTGGGATGCAACTTGCAACTGGGCATAAAATGAAAACTGAGACTCATATTGAGGAACCGCTGACTCCGATGGATTACTGGGATAGTATTTTAGCTAGAACACCCCTCACTCTCGGGTGCTATGCCTCAAAATTTGCTTTACTCATTGATTTTGAGAAGTAGTTTTTTGCTCAGTTTGAAGAAATGCTACATTTGGAGTTAGGGGTCCAATTTATGAAATCGAGCCTCGGGAGTGGATGGACAATGTGGTCACCTAGTCCATGCCTAAGTAAGCTTGAAACATCTCACGTAACTAAAAAAATGTTTCTCTATAGGCTTTGATATGATATTTTCCTATATATTGTAATAGAAACAAGGAGAAAAGGGTTGGTTCAAGAGGGGGAAAAGGAGATCTATATTTTGTAAGACCTTTTTGAGCTTAATGAAAATTATCCAGAATAGAAGTATTTGAGTTTATCATATCAGAGATTCATGTGATGTGTTTTCCTTAGTATGTCATTCATTTCTATGTGATGTTTTTACTTTCAGTTATCCATGAATTTGTTTTTTCTTCATTACTTGAATGAAATTTATATGAATTCATAATTCATCCTAGACTGATGCTATGTTTCATTCCTTTCAAGTAATGCCACTATTTTCCTCTAAAGTTATTTTCATAACTCATTCATGATAGATTCTCTTCTTTTGATGGATTGTTTTTTTGAGGATAGATATTTCCAATGGGATATCATACACCTAAAACAGAGATCGTATGCAAAAGTTACGACCCCAGGAAGTTGATGTACCAACTTACCCAAATAGGGCCCACATGACTTTTGGCGCTTCATCTCCCAGGGTTAGGTTTTTGGATGTCTAGGAATTTTGGCATTCCCGTTTATTGTAAAAGGGCCTTCAAAGCCTCATTGTAAGGATCTTCTTGCGAATGTGAGTAGTCATCACATCTCTTCTCAGAGATAAGCTGCCACCATTCTAGCGAGTCTTTCACTCTATATTTTTATAGTATCTGTACATTTCTTTGATGAATAGAAATCATGTATTACTGTATATCTATGTTTATGGTTGC